>OZ022597.1:1829305-1947784 GCA_963669155.1 Arbacia lixula
ATTACTTAGCATGGTTTGTTGGGCATTTTTAATCCAGCATACTACAATATTCGATGAAAGAGGCCTGGTTGCAGTAGACTATATCATTCTCGACTCCGTCTCAGGCTTGCATAGATATTGATCTGACTGAGAATGGAGCAGAATGTTACGGTGACTATACGTACTTGTCGACATTTCTGATCCCAACTGACAAAATATTTATACAGTCTAAGAATGTATTTTGTCAGTTGAGATAAAAAAAATTCCAACGGCCTGGAAGCCGTTAATCAGGGCTCCGTAACCGAAAGGCTTGCGATCAATCACAAATTTGAAAGATAAATTCTGATTGGTTGCTGGTCAGTTCTTTGAACAAAAAGCCCACGTAACAATACCGTTGATTGGTCATTGCCATTTTGCGATTGATTTCAGACCTTTATGTTACGGAGCCTCGGTATGCTATATTGCTATGTGATATAGGTACTTTCACTTCCCCCCTTCGTCAAATCATATCACTTTCCTGAACACTTTCATGAACACTTTCCTGAAGCCCAATTAGTTCCCAGATTACTTCAGTGGAATTCAAGTACTCTCCCTAAGAGAGTACCTGTTATAATCACCGACGTTTCCTCCACTCACATCCATCATGCACATGTAGTTCAGAATCAGTTATCTTGTTCATGATCATTAAAGATGTATGAAGCGTGCTACACTTCATACATCCTTGCTCATAATGACTTCACTCTTTGGTACTCTATACGAGAAAGATGTATCTCACAGCTGCCTTCAAACGATGCCATACCTTCGATGATACGGCCATCGATGACAGCGTAGAGAAGAAGTTGTCGTGGAGTGCCATGATGAAGCTGCGACTTTGAGAGGTGACTTCTAGCGTCACCAGATGACGTAATCGACAGATGAAGCGGGCCAGGTCACGTGACGCTGTTCGGCGCTCCCTCAAGCAGAGTCCCTCAATCCTCAACGCCTCTATCTGCGGAGAAAAGTAAAGAGAAAATATAGACATGATAGAGAGGGGCATAAACACAGAGAGAGAGAAAATAGGGGAGAGAGTGAGAGAGAGAGGGGGAGAGAGATAGAGGGGAAGAGAGAGAGAGATATAGAGAGAGAGAGAGGGGAAGGGGTGAAAAGGTAATGTCGAAATAATGTGCCTCGTCTCTCTCTCTTTCTCTCTCTCTCTCTCTCTTTCTCTCTCTCTCTCTTTCTCTCTCTCTCTCTCTCTCTCTTTCTCTCTCTCTCTCTTTCTCTCTCTCTCTCTCTCTCTCTCTCTTTCTCTCTCTCTCTCTTTCTCTCTCTCTCTCTTTCTCTCTCTCTCTCTTTCTCTCTCTCTTTCTCTCTCTCTCTCTCTATCTTTCCTCCTCTGATTTACTTTCTTTTTTTTCTATCACAATCTCTATTTTGTATGTATCCTCTCTTTCCCTGTTTCTCAAGACATATGGCTCTCTTTTTACACATCTCTCCATCTGACCTTAAGACGCGACGCCGCCGATGCCAGATGCTCGTAAAAACCATCATGGAGACCAGCGCAGGTGACGTTGAGTGACGTCAGCTGAGGCATGCTGGATATGGCCCGGGCAAGGTGTATCGAGTTCTCGCTGGACTCGTCGAGGTCTGGCACCTCCAGGGCCAGAGTCTGGATCTATCATGTGTCAAATAAGCCACTTCGTAATTGCAATTTGCGCATGAGCAGATTATTGCTGGTCGAAAATCACCTCGGGTTAATTTCACCACTCACAGGGGCAGTTGACCATATTTCAATCTATTATCATGCAAATATGGCAACAGCTATTCAGCTCTGAGAATGTAGTGCAAGATATTTCACCATGTGCATCTGCTTCTATTGTTGTTACGGGCACGATGTAAAATGTCTTTTTACATCATCCTACCAGAGAGGTGTTATAAATGGAGTCAGCACGAAGTGTAATTTATTCCTACAGCAGTCGCGTGCATTGATATCACAATGGAATATTTGACGCGTTTGGCTCTTTGATCGAGGGAGATCCGCCGCCAAACAAGCATGACAAAATGTAGGATGCATTTTGAGGAATATATATTCTGTATGCGCAGAAGATTTCAGAACCACTTCATGAACTGAAGTGCATGTGCAGTAGTATTACATCTTATAAAGATACGATTCTGTGAATTTCAGATTATATTGTTGCTTCGTTTTTGTGATAAAAGGAGAATACTGTAGAAAACATGCCAGAGAAATGCCTCCATATCGCACATTTCCGAATCATATTTCCTTAAAAATATCTTGTAAATTGTTTATTGAGTGTTTAATCTTTCATGGAAACAATCTCAATTTCGTGTGCGGAGGTGTCCGGAAAAGTTACGGACCAAATTCTTTCTACAAGTTTTTTCAAAATTCCCCTTCGCTCACCCCAAAACTAATTCACAGTGTGTGTAAATAGATCAGCTACGAGCTCCCAGCGAAGGCTGAACGGTTGACATGCTTCTCAAAACAGATTGTCTTTTATTATTCAGAGGAAGGCACTACCTAATTAGAAATACAGCTAATTGTTTAAAACACCTGAATGTCTTGAATTGTTATGAGGCGGCGGACCTCATAGATCAAAGGAAGTCTGTCCGAGCGCAGTCCATCCATGATAGGTCCATGATCCTACACAGCTTCATGAAAATATCCCAGTCAGCAGTCTAGTGGTATTTATTCAGTGGATTGTCCTACCATGGTGTAATTATGCACTGGTATATTATGACCTGTATTTAGTGAAAGTAATAGAGCACCGACGTGATATTGTCAAATATATTTTTATGAGGGTTTCTGTTTCTAATAGAGCAACAACGTCTAGCGGGCTAGTGTCGGGCACTCCCAATGACAGTTCTCGCTGTGATTACCGTTGTTTGCTCTACCAATATAGTTTAGAACCAGTTGTCTTAACAGCATGCTCATTTGACGTCACACCTCCGTACTCTGTTTCATTTTGAAAAACAAGTTTAGGCATAGACCCAATTATAGTAAGGATATAGTGTGCTTCATCATTCAAAGGAATAAAAGTATGTCAGAAGGGAACAACCTTGTAACCAGAGGTATTCAAGCCTGTTTCGTCTGCCTACTGGGGAAGGACTTAACCATTTTTATCTTGATTTTGCCTGATCTCGGAAATAGATCAATATCACCCTAATCAGTTCCCATTACTTTTGAAATTATGTTATGTTCCTTATGACATGATTGTGAATATGACAGATATTTTTCTTATAAATACATAATATCATGGTTTAAAAAATGTATAATACAAAAGTTAATTGCTATTAACACATCTAAAGAAGTATGAGAACAACTTCAAAGCATATGTATAGTTCATAATCGTACACAATGAATAAACGAACAAAAACAAATTAATAGATAGTATTACCTGCAATGTTGGCGCGATTTCAGCCATCTTTGGATAGAAATTGCGGTGGAACTTGCTGTTGTTTAGTTTCACTGTCGTGAGACGAGGCATACTTTCGATAGCACGGGCCAGATTGTCTGACGAAGTGGCTTCTTCTGCAAGGTCCACCCGCCCAACCGCCAGCGTCTTGATCTACATGCAAGTTTGGATAAGTATTAGAACTATATTTTTTTCCTAGGCCAAAGTATGAATCAAACGACCCCACTCCCTTAAACATTAAAAAATATACAAATAAAAATGATAATAGGTACATAATGATATTAAATGAATAAAAATAACATAAAATAAAAAAATAAACAAGAATAACAAAAATCAGCCATATATTTTTTTGTAGTAATCCCTTCCTTATAACAAAAAGTTTTTAGCTTATTTTCGAGTCTTAGAAGCTCATTATCACCTCATAATTATATTCACATAAAGGCTACTGTTCATACTAAATACTTACCAGAGAGGTATTTGCGTTGTCCAATAGAACTTTGAAGAAATCTCGGTGAAGCGTTATAAAGTTTTTATTCTTCGAGCTGATTTCCACTTCTACGAGTGAGGGCGCTGTGCAGATGAAATCGGCCAAGTCACGTGACGCGTTTCGTCGACACGATCGGCCAATCACAAGCTTCTCCTGGTAATATGGATTATGATAAGGGCCGTTCGACCGAATTGATTCAAACACGCTTAAGTGTATTCCTTATCATCTCAGAATAATCAAACAATAATTAAAAATAAAAGAAGCTTTAACACACAATATTGCGTACCTATGACACCAAGGATACGTTGACATGTGGTTACCGAAGTAAAGACTGGTGGATTCAATTAGGAACATGATGACAAGGAAAATACACATAAATAAGAAAAAAAATAGATCTTTCAGGACAATAATTTTCCATCCTCGCTGAGACCTAACTACTTATCCGTTCATGGATTTTTTTTAATGATATCACAAATCCAAAAGAACAATGTGAATTTTCTTGGAATAAAAACGGTTAATTGTGATGTTGCACGATGTAATACCAACGTGAAAGATAGTCACTATTATTCCCAGAGATTTTGCAGAGTAAGGTGGTTTGTTTCAGTTTTATTTCAACGACACGTCTCCGTTCCGCACAATTCCTTCATGCCGCATAAAATTAAACCAACGCGCGTGGCGGTGCATACATTATGTTTATTAATTTATTCAAGTCTTCTTTGAAAATACAGGATAGGCAACCTCAGTTAAAAAAAAAAAATGGTTAAAGTTGCGCCCTGTAAGTACATACAAAGCATTTACACGTGGTGTGATAAATAAACTGCGTAATTAGACAACATATGTAACAACAAAATAAAATAGACCTATACAACACTAACAAAAATGAACAACAACAAGAAAAGTACTTTGCTTTACACGATTAAGCAATGCTTTTAAAAGGGGGAAAGAAATGAAGAAGAAGAAGAAGAAGAAGAAGAAGAAGAAGAAGAAGAAGAAGGAGAAGAAGAAGAAGAAGAAGAAGAAGAAGAAGAAGAAGAAGAAGAAGAAGACGAAGAAGAAGAAGAAGAGGAGAGTGAGATTATATGACTACGAAGTGAGAGGCCATTGAAATGTATTGAGATCTCTTATACGTATCAGATACGTTACCGGTGTAAGGAAATGCATGATGAAGAGAAGTCCCGAGACGGTGTGTGTGGACATTGTAGAGTCAATTTCTAGGATCGCCTTGCCCCCTTCCTGCAAGCTTGCAACAGCCTCAGCCGCTGCTTGGTTGTGGCACTCGAACGCCACATCCGCTATCAAATCTCGCCGCCGAAACCGCTTCGCAAGCCGAAATATCAGGTCGATTCCAGCTGCGGTTTCGTGAGCCGACGTGAAGTACACCAAGTGTCTGAACTCTTCGATTCCCGGCAGGATCGTCGTCATCAGTTCGTCGTAGGCTGTTCGGTCAGACCGAAAAAGGGAGGCGAGAAACAAGCCAGCGGCGTATTCCTGGAAGAGCTTGTGTGGAAATTGGACCATGGAGACTTCCCCATGGAGGTTGGGCCTGAGTAACGGGTTGGACGGCCTGCGACGTCTCTTAGAGGCATGCCTTTCTCGAGTGATGATTCCAACCTTACAACAAATCTCTAGGGCTTCGAGGTTCTCCTTGAAGACGCTTTCAGGGAAGACGAGTCGCCTGTCCAGTAGTCCTCGAAGGGCGACCTCTCCGACATCCGTGAGGATACCCAAGACTTTCTGCCGACGCTCATACAGGAGCATTTCATCAAGAGACAGGAAGTCCTTCGAAACATAGTGGTCAATCAGGAAGGCCACCATCTCGTCGAAGAGCTGCGAGAAGGTCTGGAGCTTCCGCATCGCCGCTCGTCGCTCACCGTCGAACTCCCGCCACATGATGCACATCATGGCGACGTAGATAGGGAAAGGTGACATGTGCTCTTTGATGACGTCATTATCGTCCACGAATCGGATGAGATCTTCAGCGGAGTTCAATTCCGTCTCACCAAAGAACTTTGAGATGTAGGAGGCGAGATTCTCGGAGGTGAACCCATCCACAAAGACGAACGCGTAGACTCCCCGGAGATCCCTCCTACCCTGGATCACATCGGACTTCCATGGTCGGGTGGTAACCAGGACAGTACATGCCTTGTGCCGCTGGTTTAACATGATCTGGGCGACTTCTTGCGAGCTTCCAAGGTCACCTTCCAACTCATCCAACCCGTCAAAGACTACAAAGACATCCTTTGGATTCGCAAGAAAGTAGTCATCCAGCTGCTTCGCTTGCACAGGATTACTGTCAGATAGGTAAGACTTGAAGATATCTCCAGCAGTCTTATCCTTGACCTTCCGAAACGGGACCACCAGGACAATCTTGAACTGTTGGAAGTCATTGCCCTTCATCCAATCCCAGGCGATCTTTGCGCAGAATGTTGTCTTCCCAGCTCCTCCTTCCCCCTCTACAAGGAACCGTTTGGGCAAGGAGCCGTTCACCCTTGTCTTGAGCAGATCACTGTAAGCCAGAGGGACTTTCCGTCGGGTGTTTCGTTCTTCCTTTAGCAGGCGCAGATTGGTGAAGATATGCTCAAACTCGAGAAGAGAGTCGACATCCAACGGGTCGGTCTGGATCATGCAGAGGTCCGTAGCATAAAAGTATTTGAGTTCCTCGCAACAGCGCTCTAGGAGTTCCGGCGTTAGAGGAGGATGTTGATTGACTGTCAAGCCTGCATTAGGATAATGATTATATTAAAAAAAAATGTGTGGAAATTGACAGCAGTGCCATTGGGGCATTTTGAGCACACATACATCTCATAAATGATAGAGCAGCATTTTATCTGACACAGACTGAATTATGACAAAGTCGTCAATCAAGGGATTCGGCGACACCATATATGGATTAACAATACCGTCTCACTAAATGTCAGAGCTTGGTTAATTACGACTGTATACAGGGATAAGAAGCCAAAGCGGACATAATTGTTTTGCATCTTGCTCCCTTATTTGTCTGAATGAAATGGACCAGCATCATTAATATGGAAAGCTTGCGGCACTAATGGAACTCCCACATCCTGCTCTTTCTCTCTCTCTCTTTCTCTCTTTCCTACCCCGGCCCTCCTTCTCCTCTCTCATTCACTTCCTTTCCCTGCTCATGTATCCCAACTTCCCTCGCTACCTGCCCCAATCCTATCTCTATCTCCATATCTTACTCAATAACCATCTCCCTCCAAACCGACGCTCCCACTCCAGCATGACTCTACCAACAACATGTCACGTACAACTGCGGACACGGTCTTCGAGCTGCACAAGCCCCAGCGCCCTCAACGTCTGCGCTAGGATACCTCTCGCCTCCGCCTCACGCACCGTCTTCAACCAATCGTAAAGCATGTGATAGGTGGCCTGGCGAGTGTCGGGTCGGTGGTCGACCAGGTACCGGCTGATGGCGGCTGGTTCGACGCCCAGGGCGAGCCCCACTCGCTGGTAGTCCACTTGGTCCAGTAAGTCGGAGAGTTCGTACAGCTCCAGAGGCGTTAGCGGACTTCGGCTGTACAGTGAACAAAAACGGTCTGGTACACATTGCATGTCAGGTAAAATCCTACTTAATTGTAATTGCGTGTAGTCCCAAAATATACGAATGTTCCCCAAAACTGTTATGTTTACATCAATACTAACCTTACACCGAAATCCTAAGAGCATGGGGGTTGAAAGAAAGAATCAGCCCTGAAGATTATACACAACATATGGAGAGCACCTCGCACGTGACGTCACAGAATCAAAACTTCAAATGATCACAACTTTCTTATCCTCTGACAGATTTTAATCCAACCTTCACTAATACGTTTCTATCATGTGTCTCCTATAATTGAAATCAACATAATTTCAGGTTCAGGATGAACTATCCCTCTCATGAGAAAAAAGGGATTTATTCATATGCTTTTCTATAAATCATGCCACTTCTATGCAACACAATTTAATTATCAACTGACATGCTTTCACAAAGAGGAAAGACATTTCGTGAAAACAGCATGCAACAATATTGCTGGCAAGACAAATAGGTTTTGACACACCAAATATATGTCAAGAACAAAAATTTAATGCATTAAACAGTACAGACACACAAAGGAACAAACATGGAAATGACGGGCAATTACAATATAGTCAATTCTAATTCAGGCCTATACATTTTTGAAACGACATGAATTGACAATTCAATACCCAAATAAAAATGGATTCACAGGTATGGGATGGACGTGCATAATGATTATGGTATACGTCATCATCTGATCATGGCGGATATGATTTCATATCACCAGTCCTGCAAAATACGACATCTTGACCTTTATATCCGGCGTCAACAGTGACACAAACTGGACAAGATAGAATCAACAAGAACAGGCACAATGTGAAGATTACAAGTAAAGTCCGGTGGATCTTTTTTTTCCGCCATCAAGGGTCCCGGTCTCGATTTCAACTACTGTATCACTGTCAGACGACTACCTCACGTGATGGTCAAATCGATGGAAACCGAGACCCGTAAGGGATCCACCATGGTGATGGGTCCCGTTATCTTCACACTGTGACTATTCTTCTTGACTCTTCCTTGTGCATTTTGTGTCATTGTTCATGCCTGATACAAGGGTCAAGATGGCATATTATGCAGGTGTCCTCGCGTATGACATCTTATCGCCAATGATTTCCAAGATTAACCCGATAAAATGATTAAGTAGGTGGTATTATACCTTATCGTGACGTGGTAGTCCTTTAGTCAAATATTCAGGTAATGGGATATTTCCATCTTGTTTGTTGTTAACGTTTAGAGGGTTTATTCACCACTCTTAAGATTTGTGACCCGAATCATTGATATTCTGACAGGGGCTTGTAGGGGTGTATACAGCGTGAACTATGAGATGAAGGAACCGACAGAGCGAAAAATCGAAAGAGGGGGGGGGGGGGGGGGCGAGGCGAGAGAAAGTGGAGAGAGTGAAACAGAGACAACAAGAGGAGGAGGGATAAAAAGAGAGAGTAAGATAGAAATAGAGAGACGGCGATGGAGTAGGAATTAAACGCGTATGGAGAGTGAGAGAGGAAAAGAGAGAGAGAGAGAGAGAGAGAGAGAGAGAGAGAGAGAGAGAGGGAGAGGGAGGGAGAGCGAGCGAGAAGAGAGAGAGAGAGGAGAGAGAGTGTATGTGTGTGTGTGTGTGTGTGTGAGAGAGAGAGAGAGAGAGAGAGAGAGAGAGAGAGAGGGGGGGGAGGAGGGTTGGGGAGGGGGAGAATAACTGGTGACATAATGATAAACTCTTGGAGAAAAAAAAACATACAGCCATCAAATAATTATGCAATGATATTTGGGCATTCTATCGTGCATCATTAATACAGAAGGGACATCACGTGACATGATCAATTGCCTCTGCTTAACTCTTTGTGTGCTAGCTAACGTCTACACTTAGCTTTAAACGAATGAAAGTGTATACATACGTAGACGACATTGAAAAATCGAAACAATCAGACACTGTAACTTATTTAGGGGCCAATTGATCATTAGGTTGAGTGCGTCTGTATGCCATTAAACTGCTCACGCGTCATATGTTTTTAATTACCACTTTATTGTCATATCAACACAACAAAAAACTAAGTCCTCTCTTAGCAAAATATCATAACTTTTTATCGTAAAGTTTTTGGGCAAAATAAATTGGCAGGATTGTTCCTTAACTTATTGATGAACTTCTGTGTGAAAATCACATTAATCCAAGTAGTCATGCATGGGTGGGCAAATTTTAAAGGCAAAAATGACACTTTTCAAAAGTGACAATAGTAATTGTTTAAGCCGTTTTAACAATACATTTTGGCATCTCTTGTGCGATTTTTACAGTGTTTTCACTCAACCATGACACGAAAATTACTTTTTTTATGTTTACATAACAGGCCATGTTACATATTTGTCAAAATATCCATAATTTTATTCTTACACCAAAGTAAAGGGTTTTTAAAAGTTTCAAACTCAAGAGGGATGAGTATTTGGTAAACGGTGTTCACTCAACCAGAACAATGGGTTAAGTGTCGGGATAGGTGTTAGTGCATCGAGAGATGGATAAATTATGCACCGGGAATGGAATTCATCAAAAATTCATATGACAGAATCCCAAAATTACCCTTGTGACTTTTAAAAAGTGACATTTTTTTCTTTAAAATTTGCCCACTCACTCATGACTGATTGGATTAACGTGGTTTTCACACATAAGTTAGTCAATAAGTTAAGGAACAATCCTATTTTGCCCAAAACCTCTTCGATAAGAAGTTATGCTGTTTTGCTTAGGGGAGGGGGGGCTTACTTTTTTGTCGTATTTATAAAACAACAAAGGAAAACATAAATTACACTAAAAACGAACGAAATCTCAGTTCATGACACATCATAATACACGCTAAGAAAATAAAGGTTCGCAAAAGGTGCTCAATCTTGTCACAATAGGGGCCCCTATTTTTGGTTCTCACGAGCACCATATTGTCTAAACGGTGAAGACAAGAACCTTTTCCATGTCAAAATGTGCTCATGAGCACCAAAAATGGTGCTGCCAAAATGGTGCCGCTATTGTGACAAAAATGGTGCTGAAACGAACCTTTTTGTTTTCTTAGAGTGTAAAACGCCCAGGACAAGACGTATAAATGGAAATGCAGGGAAAATTTGTTGTGCAAAAAAAAAGAAGAAAAAAAAAACAATTCCCCGAGAGCACTGGGGCCATAATCATGAAATCTTTCTAGCCTAGTTGGTTACTAGAATGCATGTAGCTGAATGCACTTTAGTTACTAACTAAGCTTAGTAAGGTTTCAAGAATATAGCGCCACGTCTTGCGGGGGAAGAGTCCACCCTGAAGGTAGATTTGCTTGTTTTAGTCACAGAAGAACAAATTGAAGCAACATACATGTATTAGTAAAATTTTTAACGAAAATCTGTCAAAAGGATAAGAAAGTTATGACTTTTTTTTAATTTCAATTTTGTGACATCATTTGCAAGTTGCTCTCCCATATGTCTTGCGCTGTATGATTTAATGAATTATTTTTTGATAATCGTTGCTGAAGGAATACATCTTGTTCATTCATATGTGTGTGTAAAACATGCTTCTAATGAGATATCGAATGCAAAGGTAACACGGTACGTATACTTTTAAGAAAATGGATATTAAAAAAATGTATACAACTTATAGCTCGCAATTGACGTCTCAATCATGGCAATATCAAGAAATTATAGGATAACTCGTAATTCCATTATCCTTTGATAGATTTTTGTCTAAACCTTTACTAGATAGTTTCTCCCACGTTTCTGCTTGTACCATTAAACAGTATTTTCTGCAACCGATACATCAAATATAAAATGTAAGTACATGTATTACACTTACGTTACAAATATAAGTTAACACAAGTTGAATGAACAAAAGGTAAATATAAGCCTTATAATATGCTTATTTGATCGAAAACTTTGAATTAAACAGCACATTTGTGTTAAGAGTAAAATTCAAGTCCGAAACTTACCTGACCATTATGAAGGTAGTCGAGGGGATCTGGAAAAAACATGAATGTATACAGCACCGCAAAACGATGCTCTCCGTTTCTTAACTGCAAGGTTAGCAATGCTCTTAGTATTTCTGCACGTCGCAGTGTGATGCAGGCAGAATCGATGACCTTTGGACAGGACTATATTCATTTATAGCCTCTTTATCGATACAATTCGTGGCTAACTCAAGAGAACGTCTGGTAAAACAAGTCTAACTATCTAGTCATTTCTTCCCAGCCGTTGTGAAGAGTTTAACGACACTGTCCCATTTGCAAAAGTTACGAAACTCGGCAATAATCAGCAGTCTACCCTAATAATAATGTGTATGACATTTTAGAGTCATAGCGGACCATAGCGCACAGCCATCTCCGGTCTCGAGGTTATAGGTTTCGGACGAACAAGCCCAAAACCTCCTCAAAATGTAAAGATCACTATATATTTGCCAAAAGTCAGTTCCCAGCTTTATTATTGGAAAGGAAGTCTATAATGCAATATTATTTTATATTCCGTGTTTTTTTAAAAATATTTTTGATTTGCAAAAGAGACATCCTGTCTTTAATAGCCACCAACGAACTCGATAACGACCTCGATAACAGTATA
Organism: Arbacia lixula; assembly: GCA_963669155.1. NCBI lineage: Eukaryota > Metazoa > Echinodermata > Echinoidea > Arbacioida > Arbaciidae > Arbacia > Arbacia lixula. Next base: position 1,841,319 of record OZ022597.1, read on the forward strand.
TGGTGTATGATTTACGTTTTTTTTTTTTTTTGTAAACTGAATAATAAAAGTCTACGGACTTTTGTTTTCATCATGTCTTTTCATCAATAAACCAAAATCGAATTGAATTGGTAACAAGACTTCGATGACCTGTTAATTTCATCATACCCGGTGAATTGAAGCTTTGAATTCTCTACAAGACGCTTCTGTCTAAATCAGCAGTCCCATACAAGCCAATTGAAGCATAGTTACTTTAGGTATTACACGTTCCATGTGCAATGGTCATTCAAAGAATGTTTGGAATCGTGCATTTTTTGTATCGCCGGCATGTTGACACTAAAATCACTAGTTTGCATCATAAAAATGGTTTTTACTTAAAATTCTTGATACGACGTTTCGGGGAGACAAATTTGCAATTCGGTCGTGAGGCTTCGATGTCACAAATGTACTTTCCTGCTTTTATTATGCATGCTTTAATAATATGGATTTTTTTGTACAATCCTCCCCCCTATTTCATCATTCTATTAAGAGCAACTTGATTTGATACTGGATTACCCCCTTTAAGGGAAGCAATATAATCATTCTGATCAGGACATTGTTATCAATGGAAACGGAGCTTTAAGAAGACACATTCCAGGCAGATAAGCTAGTTTACGGATATCAAGCTTTAGTATGGGCGGACCAAATAGTTTCGAGGTGACATGATTATTGTGCAATGGAAGAATTAGTTGTTAAATAAGTGTGTAGTAGGCCTATGTCAATCTCTTTTTCCTCCCTACTTCGTAATTCAGCTATACATATCTCATGATATGCCATGCGAGTTTTAAAAGAAAAAGCAGGCGAAACGAAATCATTTCTATTGATATGAAATGATATAAACTTAATACTTTTCTTTATCCCGACACACATGATCATCATGAATACCTCCGAAATGAGTCCTCACAAAGAATACATACACACCACGTACACACACACACACACACACACACGAACACACACATACACACAAACACACACACACACACACATACACACACACGCGCGCACACACGCACACACACATACACACACACGCACACACACGCACACACACACGCACACACACACATTTTTTTTCTTTTTTCAGTTCCATTCAAAATTATACATAATACAACAACATCCTCTAAATATTACTGCGCAAATTAACAAAGGATTTCATCACTATAAACAAATTAATATAAAAGCAATATAGACTGAATTACAGCTATAAATGTAACACATTATTTTGATCCATGTTTTTTTCCAATGATCTTGATTCTGATTCCATAATAATACAAATTAAATTCATACAATCAGTTATATTAACATAAATTAAACAAAACAATCATGCAAATTATATATATATGCATTTGTAAGTAAAAATTAATTACAATAAAATAGCTGAAAATATTAAATATAATTACTCAATTGTTATAATCATGTAACGATGTTTAATCAAATAAACTGAACGAATAGCTTCCGGAATCAAGTTTTAAATAAACAAGTCCACTAATCCCCCAACCTATAATACACCCCTAAAATTAGTCCTAACTATTCATAACTCCCATCTGGATAGCCACCCCCCCCCCCCCCACCCTCTGACACCAACCCTACCTCAACTATAAACATAACCGCTTAAACTACCCTTCCCTATATACCCCCCCCCCAGAAAAAACAACAACACTAACTTCTACATGTATACTCCCTTCGTTTTAACCCTCCCACCTCAACCCCCACCCTTCCCTTCTCCAACCTGCTCACGCTCACCTCTTTACTCCCGCGTTCACAACTGTCATAGTTAAAAAGAAATTTTTCCATAACCTACCAAAGCAGTATCATATAACCTTTCCAATTATATTTTTGTAAATGATTATATGTTACATAAATAACTTATAGTGTCCATTAAGCTAACCTTTCCCGTTATTTTGTTGTTGTGAATAATTATGCATGTTATTACATAAAACATCCTACATACTCTATTAAATTAACATGTCAATATATTCCCACTTTTGCAAATGTAGTCCCAATTTACCCCTTTTAATTGCCAATTTCTTCTCCTCCTCTCTATAGTTCAAAATATCGCATACACACGCACACACACACACACACACACACACACACACACACAAACAAACACACACAAACATACACATAGACTCAACATCCAACATCCACCTACACATACATTGTAAGATTTCTTCACTTGGTTCTTCTGCTTTACATACTTTTTTTCACACACATCTTTAAGAACAAGATTTATTTCTTTATCAAAACCATAACAGAGCAATAATTGATCATATGGGCCTATAGCACACAACATTTGGGAGGACAGCTTGCAAGTGACGTAAATAGGGTCATATTACGTTCAATAATTATTATGTTGCATTCATCTGCTTTTATTTATCAATCTTACTTCAATGTGGCCTTTCCTTATGTTAACGTGGTTGAAGCTTCTTTGCATCTTGGACTGCCTTCTCAGGTAAAAAACAAACAAGAAAAGTAATCCAACTGGTACTGGTACCAGTTGATTCCAGGTAAAAAAAATGCATACACCGCTTCACACACACACATACACACACACACACACACACACACACACACATACACACACACACACACACACACACATACACACACACACACACACACACACACACACATACACACACACACACACACACACACACGTTCGCAACTTAACTTTCACACACAAAAACTACACACACAGACATACACAAACTGATAATCAAATGATACATACGAAAGTGTGTTTCAGCTATTTAATAATGGTTCATAAGATATAAATAGAATGTTACAATAGCACTTTGAGCTTCAATGAAATGATCAAACAAAATCTAGAGCACCATCCTCCATCACCAACCATTGGCAATCAGTTTTTAATTTACATCAATAAACTCCCCCTTGAATACCAACATGTATTGGCCCCGTTGCATAACAACTTACCATTAATAGTAACTCTGTCATCAATGGTGACTATCATGGTAACATCACTCAACAGCCAATGAATTTCAGAGACTCCATAAAAACTGCCATTGGTGACAAAGTTATAACTAATGGACAGATTTATGCAACAAGGCAACTAAACTAAATCCAGAACACCTTGAAGTTTGTTTTATGGTTAAAATTGATAAATTATTGTGGCATATATTAACACTGTACTATCATTCCATTCACCACTATATTTCAGAAAATTACAATTTTTATGTGAAAACAAATGTAACTATCAACATAAGAACTCTATTATATATTACTACTTTCCTTTAACTACATAAAAATATATTATTGCACAGACTATACAATGTCAATTTGGTGCCACTATATTAAGTTTTCAATACTAATGGGTCATACGTAAAGGTTGGTCATAATGGTAAGATTGTTTGATCATACACTGTAAAGCCCTCTTTCTTTAACACATGTGACATAAATGTGCCAACACATCAGGGCCCTGTTGCATAAAACTTACCATTGATGGTAACTTTGCTTCCAATGTCAACTTCTATGGAAACCTTAAATTTGATTGGTTATTGCGCGATGTTCCCATGGTAGTTACATTGAAGACAGAGTTACCATTAATGGCAAGTTTTATGCACCGGTTTTGAGAAAAAAAAAAATCAATAAGCACACTATGGAAACATATATATAGAATACCACTACATGCATATGATAAGATAAAATAGGGCAAAAACTCATGATTTGTGGCACAGTCATATTTTAGCACATGGATACATGTTGCACACTTGATAACTTGGTTGAGCACACTGGCGATTGCATGGCAATGTGAATAACGAATCTTGGAATGGATATATGGACAGATAACGAGTACATGAAACATTCAGTAGAACTAGCCTACACTCCAGGCTGTTGAACATTTCTGATTCAAACTGAAAAACAGAGTCTAAGGGCGTGTTAATCAACTCTTTTTTTTGGTAGAATTTAGGTTTCCAAACGCGTTAATTTTTTTTAACGCGTTTCAGGAAACTGATAAACACAAAGGTGTTTTGATTATGGGGTTCGGAAAGCTGTTTTGCAACACGCAAATTTGTGCGATCCTAAATGCGTTTGGGCCAGAAATGCGTTTAGAGAAGCGAGATAAACGCAAAGCTGTTTCGAAACGACTTTAAACCATGTGCTTCCGTAAATACATCGATCGCACACTATTGTACTAGAGTGCACGTGTAACGGCGCAGTAGAGCTGCGCAGTGACAAGGCCGGTTTTCGACTTGGGCGACTGAGTTGACAAACGCACTGTTTTTTAAACGCGTTTGGAAATGCGTTCGTTAAGGCCTTTGGAAATGCGTTTAAAATTCTGAAAAGATGATAAACACGTCCTAACATTCCATGACTATTGGTAGTTGATTTATCACTCGCCTCTTTTCTCAGTCCATGGGGGCCGAGAAAGAAATTGACAATGATTAGTCTACTGCAGCCAGACACGTTTATTAAATGGTTTAGTTTAGAAATGCCAAACAGCCTGGAATCGAGACTATGTTGAACTAGGGAGTTCAGCAGGGATGGGCTAATATGTGCTAAGGCGTGTTAGTAGAGATTGAGCTGATATGCCTGTGATACTGCATGACATTTCCACACAAAAACAGCTTCATAAGTCATATTTTCTTGCCATGGACTTTGGGCAATCATTACAATCTGCTTTGGGAACCTACATATTAGCATAATTCAGTGAAACAAGTATTATCATGGAAATGAGCTAAATTGGTATTCTGAAGCACACTTTAAGATTCATATCCTTCTGAGTCCAAGGTTTTTTTCTGACTTAATTCTTTATTAATTTACAGGAAGTAGCATGCTATCCTTACTACTGGGTGTATGCCTAAAATTTCTTTTGATAACTTGATGCAATGTGATGAATGTATTTCATTCATCACAATAATCAATGAACAGAATAAATATTAAATAGAATAAAATGAGTCTATTGTAACAAGCATATTAAACATAATAATTTCCGATGGTGGCAGTGAATTGTAAAGGCCTCACATCCAATTAGAAGCACACAATCAACCTTGATTTATACCATCCAAATTCATAATTTTCATCATATGACATTAAATGTTAACAGCAAAAGGAACTTTACCAAATTATTACATATATTAATAACAATTTCCAAAGCAGTAGGCAAGTCATATCTCCATTATAAACGTACATCACAGATTGATATCAAAAAGCGCTCCTCTTTTTTTCAAAAAATTGTATCATGTAACGATATACCATTATAAATAATCAAATCGTTCAGATAAATAATTGGCAGACAAAATAAACTTCCAAATTCTACACATCAACATTAAAAAAATAAAAAAAACATGTACCCCTTTGGGCACCACAGCATGTAAAACTTCATCAAGCCTGATGTGTACGAATGTGGGCTTTCTCTGCAATTTTTGGCTTACAGATTTGTTCTGAATAAATTAATCACACGTCATTCTGAGTTGCTCACACATACCTATTCCAATGTTCTCTATGGGCTTTCAGTGTATGACTGGCATGAACATGCAACGTTGGCACACAAAGAGACAGACATGATATATATACACTGAATGTATACAGTGGAGCCTGAGATCAAATGCAGTGATTGCAATCAAATTGCAATCAGCTCCATACATTGACTGCAGTCTGACTGCAATTGATTGCAATCAGCTGTGCCATTGACCTCAGGCCCAACTTTAAATCACTTTAGAGATAAATGACAATATTCATATATTCATGTATTCATATATTGATATATATTCATATATTCATATATTCATAATTTATATAGGGGAAAATTGTCCCATAATACACCGTACAGCAAAACATCCGCATTTTGTTAGCGGTCATGTCTGCTTCCGATCTCATACACTTGTGCACTAGACCAGGGCCCCGTTGCATAAAACTTGCCATGAATGGTAACTCTGCCATGAATGGTAACTACAATGGTAACACCGCTGAGCAGCCAATCAAATGCAAAGGTTGCTGTAGAAGTTGCCATTGATAGCAAAGTTACCATTAATGGTAAGTTTTATGCAACAGGGCCCAGAAGTGGACATGACTATAAACAAAATCTGAATGCAGCTGTGCAGTGCATCATGGGATGGCTCTTCCTATGCCATATGGAGCAGAAATTAGAAACTGCAGTCAATAATACATTTCAACATTGGTTCTAAGATGACAGCTAACAAATAACAGGCACCATTATAACATTTATCACACATTTACACTTGAAAGAGACATAAGAATATGGCAAGATGGGTTGAATACAGTAATTTGATATAAAATTTCGCTAGTAACAAACTCACCCTTGGATGACAAGTACACATTATACCACTTTACATCACAGACAGCATGAATGAATGATAAATGATAAATATCTTTCTTAACTCTCTCATGATCAGTGAATATGTAATGTGATATGTAGTAAGCCAATGGAGTGTTCAAGGCCTGGCAATGTAAGGGTTAACTCTCTCATGACCATTGGCATAAATGTAGTAAGCCAATGGGGTTTCCAAGGCCCTGTAATGTAAGAGTTCAGCAGAAACCATTTTGTTCAAAAAGTGTACTGTAAAAGTGTTTTTTTTCTCGCGTGCAGATATTTTCGGCGGGGGTTCCAACATTTTCACGCGATGTTAAATACGCCGTCGGCAAATCTAAAGTAACTAGAACTAGGCTAGGCTAAGAAATCCATCTGATTATGCGCGAACTTCAGTACTGTGACCGTATTCATTTGACCTACATTCTGAACATTCTTCCACGCATTGCGCGCGCTGTATCGTTGTGTGTGCTATTTATAGCGCCGCATACGCAACTCTGCTCGTGGAGTTAAATTCGCTGATGCATTTCGATTCGCGAAATTCGTGAAAAAAAAAACCCGCGAAAGAAACCACTTATACAGTAATCCCTTCAGGCATATTCATGCACGAGTCCCAAATTGTAACTCTTGATAATCAGAGGACATTCTTCAGCATAAGATCATTAATCTTTTCCATGCTAATGAACAGTGCAGCCGTACAGGATAATGTGCAAGACTTAGGGCCAAGGACTCGATGGCACACATTCTCCTGTAAGCTGCCCGAGTCCCTTCAGCTTTTGTCTCAGCCCTCTTCAACCTGGCGATACTTCAAATCAGAATTCTCCCTATCGCATATAGCCGATATCAAGCGATATCACCTCGCGATACTGATATCTGTTCGATTGCTCTTGGGTCGTATCCTTCCAGTAAGAGTTTGGTATGTATTCAGTTCACGCAATAACGCAAAGAGCCTGTAATTTCGACCCTCGTAAACCTTGAAATATTAAAATGGAAGGGTGGCTACATGGACGAAGAATTTGAATAAAATACCACCAATCACTCATGGCAATCTATTTGCCTACCTCAACATTGAATGTGGATGGACTAATGAAAGAATGAAAAGACACAAGCAAGACGATGGCTATAGAATGTTCGTGAACCGTTCATATCCCAAGAATTAAAGGTAAAAATATTAGAGCGCAACACATGTTGAGATTCAGAGAGCTATATGCGATAGGGAGAATTCGGTTGTGAACATCAACAGCCATAGCTCTGTGGAAGTACTCCCTTGCCTTCTTAGAATCCATCTTCTTCAGGAGTGCCCCTCGGCTTTTTTCTCAGCCCTCTTTAATTTGGCGATATTTTGAATCAGGATCGGGTTGTTAGGGTCAAGGGCCAGCGCTCTCTTGTAGTACCCCCTCGCTTGTTGGAAATCGCTCTGTAGGTGAAGAAAACATCAATTTAGGAGAGGTTCATTCTAAAAGGGGACAGAAGTTCAAAGACCCAGTCGATTCAACTAAGAGTGGACAATTTTGAGGAATAGATGAGTGTAAATGAAAATGTACCATAGCTGTAGATGTTTGATTCAAAAGTACAGTAAAGAAAAACAAAACTCAGTACTGCCTACGGCCAAATTGCACAGTTTTACAAAGTTCATATTTGTACAAAATGATATATAATGCCAAATTCATCCATTATTTCAAATATTTTGATTCATAGAAGAAGTCAAAAAGTTGCATGAGTTACAAAATTAAGAAACCTCAGAGCATACCAGGGGCACTGCTGTTGAAAAACTTGATCAATTTCCTAGAATATCCTTTCTCCTTTAAAGGTTCATGCTCCATGATTTCTTTCAACTGCTGTAAGGTGACATATTGTACAGACATGTCATACAGACACCTCAAAGCCACATAGCAAAGCGTACATGAATTACATGAGAATGACACCATGAAAGCAAGTTGAGTCCATTATAAAACCATTCAAAAACAAAGAAAAAAAGAATTGAGTATTCCCCCTGGATATAAAATTTGAAGAGCAATAAGAACAATAACAAACATGACAACAATGTGACAAATAACATGAACATACGGTTTAAAATTTGTAAACAAATCATTTGCTTTGCCACCTGCATCGATATACTTTATGTGTGCCAAACAAATGGTTTGTATGTATTAATTGTACAAACAAGCACCAATGGTGGCTTCAGAGTTCAAGGCATACCTTGAGGTGGTGGATGGCTCCAAGATTGAGCAAACACGTTCCCATCTCAGGGCTGAGACTCAGGGCCTGCTCGTACATCTGAATGGTGGCAAAATGCAGAGAAGGGATCACCAGTCAAAGGAGAAAGATATCTTTATGTGCATGCATATGACATGTAATATTCTGTACAATTCTAGACTGACATTTCAATTTGAAGCCTTCTTATTCTCAGCGCAAAGAGACAAAAACGTGATGTACAAATACAACTTATGTAATAATGTTGATTTGGTATTATTTACCCAGTCAAGCCACTGGAAAAACAGTCACTGGATCAAATGATTACAACAAGTAAATATTTATCTCCGAGGAACAGAACAGCTAAGTGGATTTAAATGTTTAGCTGAAAAAAAAAATAAGTGGCAGCTTATCACATGAATTACACCCCCTTTTCCTCCCATTTTCCTCCCTTCCATTGGCACCTTGGCTCCTACGACTGACATGCACCCCCAAAAAGAATGGTGGAGGCTGAATTCTTGTGACTCATCACTTGAGGCAATCATTGTAAATTCACATATATATGTACCTTTTCCCCCATATTCTATAGCTCTCTTTTTTCCTTTCTAATGTGCCAAGAAACGTTGTATGAAGCACTATTGAAATGTAATGTATAATTATTTACTATCATTATCATCTACCTCCTCTGCGTTGTCCAACCGGTTGAGACTCTTTTTCCCCCTCTTTTCTCCATAATGCACTTAGAAACATTGTATAAAGTGCTACTGAAATGTAATGTACAACTCTTTCTAATCATTATAATTAATATCTACCTTCTGTGCATCGTCCAATCTGTTGAGACCCTTGAGATGATTAGCTTTCTCAAAGAACAGCTCTGCCCTGGTGGTCAGGTCGAGGCTGGCCCCGTGCTTCAGGGCAAGGTTGACTTGAGTCAAGGCCTAGATGGAAGATGCAAACATTTGGAAATAAAATTATTGATTGATTGATTGATTCTTTTATACAGTTTTCTTTACCCAGGGTAATCTTGTCAGTGATTGGGACAATGTTCTTCCCAAGGGTCCTGAGGGGTGTTTCACCAAGTTGTTCGTAAGTTACGAACGACTTTACGAACGTCTGGTGATCCCTTCTTGTGCTAAATCAGATTCCCAATGAAGTGTGGTATCACATTTAAGAAGGGATCACCACTCGTTCGTAAAGTTGTTCGTAACTTACAAACAGCTTTGTGAAACACCCCCCTGCTTGACAAAAAAACAATAGTACATAATTATACAATCATAGAGAACGCATTGGTAATACACCATCCTTTGATTGCCAGACAGAATGCTGTTCTATGGGATTTGTGTGTATTACTTGGGAATACATTTGCATGTGGCACTTTAAGAGTTAACTGACATAATGTGGTATGACACTGCGTTGGGATACCAAGTAACCCTTTAGGATGGTTGGCAGGAATCTTTTTCAGAAACAAACAAGTGTTTCTCAGGTAAACAAGCCAAACACCCACTGATTACCGTAAATGTAGTATGGAACTAAAGATAGAAGATTCAAGTAAAAGGAGGAGGTGTACCAGAGAGAGGAGGAAAAGAAGGAGGGGAAGAGAAAAAAGAAAAAGAAGGAAGGAAAGAGAATAAAGAAAAAGATGAAGGAGGGGGGAGAAGAATAAGACAGAGAAAAGAAATCGAAAGAAGAGATGACAAAGCAGATGGTAAAGATATGTCATTACATCTTCTATGCAGTTAAGAAGAGCCATACAAATGTACTGATCACACAATAAAAACAAACATTTGATATCATTTTGTATCAGTCTGCTTTGATCTTTTATTTCTAGCGGCCTACCTCACTGTATCGCTGTTGCATGCTGTAGATGCTGGCAAGGAGTCTCCTTAGGTCGGGGTTTCCTGGGCTTGGTTTCAGGGCTGCACTCACATAATTCTCTGCTTCCTGGTAATGCCCTAACCTTGCTAGAACTTGACCCTAGAGGGAGACAAACATACACAGAAAATCTCTGTTTTAATGGTCAAGTTTGAAACATTTCTTTTGAGTGAGATAAAGAAAGCTGTTTCCAAGGCTTGGTCCCAGTGCTGCCCTCAAGTTAACCTCTGCCTCCTGGTAATGCCCAAGTCTGGTTAAACCTTATCCGAGAGGGAGACAAACATTTATAGAGAATATCTGCTTTGATAAGCCAAGGGAGGGTGGGGGAGGAAATTAGTGTTTTGAAAACAAACTTGGGGACAAATATTGTATCTCGAGGAGAGATAAAAAAAATATTATTTGTTGGGATTCCAAATGCAATAAGTCGTATTGATGTGCATTGTTAGTTTTAGTGTCATGACGTCACACAATCAGCTTGATGATGTTAATGTATGCAAGAGACATGAAAGGAAGTTCATCACTGGCTGCCTCATTAAGTGTGTTTCTAAATACCAAAGATAGTTTTAGGCACACTTCAAATGTTATCTCTGGTGGATTGTGCAAAATAAGCACACACAAAAGATATCGATGTTAAACTTTTGATCACAGTACAAAATATTAACCCCCACAATCGCTACGTCACAAAAGTTAAAGTCGAGTCACATCGCTAACGAAGGCTGACAGCCGAAAATTACGGAGGTAAATATTTGGTATTGTGATAAAAAGCTTTAAATAGATATCATGTGAATTACCAATACAGGTGAACTTTCATAATAATACACACACAAGCTTACATATTGGAGTTGTATATCAACGTTGTTTGCACCCATTTCTAAGGCTTCTTCATAGGTCTTCAAAGCCAGCTGAGGCCGATCGGTGTTGTAGTAGATTGCTGCTAGGCTCTGTAGTACTTTGGCGTTTCGTTGGATGGACAGAACCCTGTGGATGGGGAACAACAATCAATTCAATTGAATTCATTTCCACTCATCTTTACAAATACAAACAAATATAGAACAATTACAATAGTCAATTGATTGTACACATGGCCTCATATCTACGATGGTGGTTTAACTTGATGTGTGTACTAAACCTGGACTAACTGTATGGAATGCCAAATAAGACAACATGAAACATTATTTTGGATTCAACATAATTAATTTTGTCTTCGAAGTCACTATGGAATATTGAGTTTGCCCATGTAATAATTACCGCTAATAATTGATATTACTAACTGTTGTGATTCTGGGAGGGCATTTTGCACCCCCATAAAGTTAGTCTACGTTTAGTGTGTTGTCTAAGTTAAACCACCATGATGAATACATGTATGAGCCCTGAAGTTTACAGATACAAGCAAAAACATTAATGAAATAAATCATATAAAACTAATTTTTGGAAGTGAAGAGAAAAGAGCCATCGTATAAATCTCCAATTCCACCTCAGATCACTTTGCCTTATTTCCAAGACATGACAAATACAACAAACACGTATCAAGAGAATGCACTCCCTGACTGCAATCAATTTTAGTCAGCCCCAGATCTGACTCCAATCAATTCTCCCAATAGCATTCAGCCGATATCAAGCGATATCACTTTGCGTTACTGATATCTGATTGATTGCTTTTGGGACGCATACGTGTACTTCCAGTTTTGCGATGCTCCATAACTATGAACATTCAAATGCACAGAACTAGTCATCTCACACCTCGTAAAACTAAAAATAATCAAATGAAATGTTAAAGATTGGAAAATAACTTTATTATTCGCAAGATTCTAACTAGATTTTGACAGAGTGTATAGTATGACTTTGGAGTTCAATGTGCAGAAAGGATACAGAAAGAAAGTGTACGTTTAGAAGTGGAAGTTTAAATCCCAAGAATTAAAGGGCATATACTGTACTGGGAAGGCAAAAAAGCCTTCAAAAGGTAATTGTTAGCAGTCTTCTTGCCAATGGTCTTAAATTCATGTATTGACCATTTTAGAAGCTTGCTGAAAGTTATTTGCCCTCAAATGATCCACATATGGAGTAATTAATGATTAATGATTAAATCCTCAAACTGTTCGGGCCGAACATTTTGAGGATTTGTGATTTAATCACTCATTACTCCAAATGTAGATCATTTGAGGGCAAATAACTTTCAGCAAGCTTCTAAAATAGACAATACATGAATTTAAGGCCACTGGCAAGAAGATTGCTAACAATTACATCTTGAAGGCTTTGTTGCCTTCCCAGTACAGTATATGCCCTTTAAAGGTAAAAATATTAGAATGCCACTGGCAGTCGGAATCGGAAAGCTATATGCGATAGGGAGAATTGTAATCAGCTCCATATGTTTGGTGTATACATCTTTGATTGCAATCACTGCCCGCAATCAATTCCAGAAATTCAAACAGACAGAAAAAACATAAGTTAAGGTAGTACACTGTACTGGGAAGACAAAAAAAGCCTTCAAAAGGTGATCGCGAGCAATCTTCTTGCCAATGGTTTTAAATTCATGTATTGTCCATTTTAGAAACTTGCTGAAAGTTACTTGACCTCATATGATCCACATGTGGAGTAATTAGTGATTAAATCACAAATCCTTGAAATGTTCGGCCCGAACAATGTGAAGATTTGTGATTTAATCACTAATTACTACAAATGTGGATAATTCTATGGCAAATAACTTTCAGCAAGTTTCTTAAATGGACAATACATGAATTTAAGACCATTGGCAAGAAAATTGCTCACGATCACATTTTGAAGGCATTTTTGTCGTCCCAGTACAGAATATTCCCTTTAATAAGAAACAGAGTGGGTGAGAGAATATCATCTAGCCTCATACCGAGTATACATGTCCTCAGTCTCCGCCGTCCTGTTGAGATGTCGGAATAGGCGTGCCATGTTCGTCATGGCAACCAGGTGGGCAGAGTCCATATTTAAGCATATCTGGTAGTGCTGCAGAGCTTCCTGGAATCGCTCTAGCAGTACAAATGAAAAGTAACAATTATTATTCATTTGTGTTGTTTTTGCTCAGCGTTCTACATATATTTTTTGTTTCCATTCTGTGATTATAGGCCGTAAGTGTTCTTTCAGATCATGATTATAACAATACTACATACTCTTTAAGAGCAGGTATACATGCATGAGCTTTGCAAAAACTGAGCATTTTCATGATTGTTATCATTAAACATCAAACATTCAAAGTAGGCTTTTCTGATAAGCTCAGAAAAAAGGCCAATGGACATATTAAGATTTGGTAATTGAGTTGTGAAAGATAGCTTCTCGAACCTTTTCAGGATAAGTGGAAATCGATCACCGTTTACGTTAGAAACATAGCAGCTGTAGTCTACATAGCAGCAGCATGCTCCCATTGAATGCATGCACTTTGTTGCAGACCATAGCGCACAGCGGTCTCCGGTCTCTAAGCAGCAAGAACCCGGAGGCTACGGAAAACTCGCCCAAAACCTCATCCATTCTAACGATTGCTATAATTCAGCTTAAATTCAGTTCTATAGTTCTATAGTTAGAAGGGAAGATCTCAACAGTGTTTTTTTCCACTTAATCAATTCAAAAATTCAATTCAAAATGGGTTTTATTTCAAAATCATAAAATATAAACATTCACTGTACATATAAAATAAAGACAAAATGAAAATGGAAGCTGCAAAAAACCTAACAGGTTTGAGGGTGCAACTCCCTTACATATAAAATATAAATGAATGCACAATCGTTACAAAAATGTAATTTTCCTAATTGATTTCATATAAAAGACAACTTTCCAGGTTTTTCACAAAATTGTATTTGTTTGACGTGCATAAGGGACACTCAGTCTCCCACATCTGGCTGGTGCAGTATTCCTTACCTTGTGCCATGAGGAACGTGGCATAGTTGTTATGGAGGTCTGCAGACCCCTCCCCCAGCCCCTCCCCCAGCCCCTGCCCCAGCCCTCTGAGGTACAGGTAGAGCACTCCTTACCTTGTGCCATGAGGAACGTGGCGTAGTTGTTATGGAGGTCTGCAGACCCCTCCCCCAGCCCCTGGCCCAGCAATCTGAGGTACAGGTACAGCACTCCTTACCTTGTGCCATGAGGAATGTGGCGTAGTTGTTATGGAGGTCTGCCGACCCCTCCCCCAGCCCCTGGCCCAGCCCTCTGAGGTACAGGTACAGCACTCCTTACCTTGTGCCATGAGGAATGTGGCGTAGTTGTTATGGAGGTCTGCCGACCCCTCCCCCAGCCCCTGGCCCAGCCCTCTGAGGTACAGGTACAGCACTCCTTACCTTGTGCCATGAGGAATGTGGCGTAGTTGTTATGGAGGTCTGCTGACCCCTCCCCCAGCCCCTGGCCCAGCCCCTGGCCCAGCCCTCTTGAGGTACAGGTACAGTACTCCTTACCTTGTGCCATGAGGAACGTGGCGTAGTTGTTATGGAGGTCTGCAGACTCTTCCCCCAGCCCCTGCCCCAGCCCTCTGAGGTACAGGTACAGTACTCCTTACCTTGTGCCATGAGGAACGTGGCGTAGTTGTTATGGAGGTCTGCAGACCCCTCCCCCAGCCCCTGGCCCAGCCCTCTGAGGTACAGGTAGAGCACTCCTTACCTTGTGCCATGAGGAATGTGGCGTAGTTGTTATGGAGATCTGCAGACTCTTCCCCCAGCCCCTGCCCAAGCCCTCTGAGGTACAGGCCCTCTGCTGCCCCCATGTCTCCCTGCTGCTGCTTCATCGAGGCCAGGCTGCTCACAGCGTCAAAGTACTCCGGGTCGATCTCCAGAGTCTTTTGGAACATCTTCTCCGCTTGGTCGTCGTGCCCTAGGTTGCTGCAAATAAAAAAAAATCATGTCTTTTTTTTAAATTTTCATATCTGGCGGGTTGTCAAATTTCAAACTGGACTATATTAGCTGTCATCATCTCGTAACGAAAAATAAATAATAATTTTGTTTTTTACTTTTTGATAGGAAATTAATTGGTCAATTGTGATAACATGTGCATTCACTTATTGAAACAATAATAAATTAGTACCATTATCCCCCGATCGTCATGCCTTAGGTTGCTGGAAATAAGAGTTGCTTTATTTTTTTATACAAGGCCGCATGGCGGGTTGTCTAATTGGAATATTCTAGGCATTTGCGTTTTGTAACAAAAAAAAAATCATAACAATTTTCTTTTATTCTTTTTGGACAGGAGGTTAATTCGTCAATTGTGATAACATGTGTGTTCATTTCATTCAGTCATGAAAACATTCATCAAATCAATCAATCTTCAATTTATGAATCATTCCATTTAAAAAATGGAATTGTAACTTCTTTGGAACGTAATAGTACACAATGTATGAGGTAGGCGAATGAATTAATTAACATTATCTCAATCAAATGAGTTTTTTAGAGCTTAACACATTGCGAACACTTTATTTTAAGCAAAAATGTACAAAGAATTATTGAAACATGCAAGAAATATTGTCACAGTCCTATCATAACAACATGTAAATTTTTATGTGATTCATGTAATGATATTTGGAAATAAGTATCCTCATTAGAGACTAAAAAATCTAGGGAAAATAATTCTTACCTATAGATGTTTGCAAGGTTGAAGTGAGCCCTCGTGTGTCTGGGGTTAATCTCGATGACTCGTAAGAAGTGGCCCTTTGCTCTTTCTGGGTCTTCTGGTGTTAGTAAGGTGCCCAGGTTGTTATGAGCTGATGCATGCTGTGGGTACAACCTGACAGAGCAAACAAACAAATACGGTCAACATAAATATAAAGACTCCTGGATCCTTATCAGGCTGGGAGGGGGAACCATAATGCCCCCTCCATCCTTTCAACATTTCCCTCAATTGTTCAGAAACGTGAAAAGATATTGTAGAATTTAAGGGTGTGAAGTGTTGTGTGTAGTGTGCGTAGTGTGTGTGAGATAAGATGTGATGCACTGACACTGATCACACGCCAAAAACTCAATTTTTAACTTACAAGGAAGCAGGTTTGTACAATAACAAATGACATAAAAGAAACTGTGAGATTTCATGACTTATTTTTTGTAATTTTTCGCAACTTTTGAGACCAAAATTGCGCCAACCAGGTATACCAGGTTTTCAGTTCTCATACTGTGAGGAGAGTTTGCAAACAGTACTTTTTTCATATCAAGTGATATCTGCATGATTTCATCTTTTCGATCTGCAAAAAAGGTTACCCTACTTTTAAGGAACGCAAGAAATACAGTATTCATGAGCAGGTTTCATATTTCAATACAAGGCTTTATTCCAGGAAAATGACAAATGTTGCCTCTATAATTACACAGGTGGTCACACACACTTTGGAGGAGCATTTGGTCCAGTATGAAAGGTGTCAAGGGATAGATCGATACCTGAGTGTCTGCTCAAAGTGCAACCTGGCTTCGTCTTTGCGGCCGCTGTCCATGAGATAGTTGGCATAGTTGTAATGCATCTTGGCATTATGAGGCAAGGTTTCAAGCCCAGATCTGACAGAAAAGAAGAATGTGTTTACTGCTAATGATTCTAAATAGAGGTAGGCCTAATACCCTCACCTAAATCACAGTGTCAATTTGAAAAGTATATTAAAATGTAATGCACGCATTTCCAGCGTGTTGCCAATTAGAAGATTGAGAAACGATTTCACATCATTTTGCAGTTAAAAGAGATTACAAAGGTGATATATACATCCGTCACAACAAAACATGGTGTCATCTTATTGAGCGATTATTCTGTTACATTTACTGCAGCTTTAACCATTTTGAAGAGTTGATATCAAACATTATAAAGTGCCAAAAGTCATGTTGTCATTACATTGGTATGGAGATTTCTACTTCTGAACAACATCACTCATGTGAGAGTTGAATTTGTACACAATTTGTCTAGCAGGGCTGGTTTTGGGCACTCCCTACAAGATCACCCCTGTTTGCTCTACCAACAAACAGTAGGTTAAGAACCAGTTGTCTTGACAACATGCTCATACATCACATTTCAGTAATCTATAGAGTACCAAAGTGGTGTCATCATATGAGCATGTTGTCAAGACAACTGGCTCTAAACAAACTCACTCCAGTGAGAGGTTAAGCGGTCAGATATTGTCTATCAGGCTAGTGTCAGGCATTCTCAATTCTCCCTATCGCATATAGCTCTCCGAATCTGAACGTGTGTGGCGCTCTAATTTTTTTACCTTTAATTCTTGGGATATGAACTTCCGGTCCACGAACATTCGGCAATCCCGTACAATAAGCTAGGACCAGGGTATCCAACTAATTTTATGAATATTAACCCTAAACCTAACCCTGACCTTAACACTAACCCTAAACCTTATTCTAAACCTAACCCTGACCCTAACCACAACCCTACACAAAATTTTCACTGCTTAATTCATAAAAAAAGTGATTTCTTGGTCACTTTCTGCCGACAACCAGCTCTTACCGGAAGTATACGTCCCAAGAGCAATCGATCAGATATCGGTATCGTGAGGTGATATCGCTTGATATCGGCTATATGCGATAGGGAGAATTACAGTCCCATCTGTGATCACTGCTGCTTGCTCTACCCGCATTGTTTAGAACCAGTTGTCTTGACAATAATGCTCAAATGACGTCACACTTTGGTACTCTATAGCTCCAAACCACGTTTCTGTGCTGGCTAGTGCCAATTGGGTTAGCCCTATGAGTCCCATTGAATATAAATTCTTTTATAATTAACATGGGACTATCACTGTTTGGTTACTAAAAAGGACTACAAAAGAATGCAACTTCGGCATCACAACCAACCCACTCACCTGGACAGAGTTTCTCTGGACTCCCAGACGCGGTTTCTGATCCACGTCCTTCGACCATAACACAGCAAGATTGAAAAGACGATGGTCAAAGTAGCCTTCCTGGCCCACCGAGGTGGGAGAGCTGAACTGAGCTTCCACAGACCGAGCGTCACCAGGATGCAGTATCCAAGGCTGCATAAGCAGAAACAACGATAAAAAGAATTGCGCAAATGTTTTTTTCCCTTTTCCACTAGAGACCGCAGAATGCTGTTAACTATTCTACGCACCGGTCCTCTGCACAGTGCATGCGTTCAACGGGAACAATGCTCACATCGCACGATGTCAGGGACAATACGATTATGAAGGTTCACATTCATGGTGCTTTACCTGAAAATGTTTGAGAAGCTATGACTGTGAGATTTCAAACATGTTATTGTTAGGGTATACTGCTAATTCCTGCTGAGTTTCATGACTTTTTCAAATGGAAAACCCTGTTTTAAAACATCAATCAGAATATTGCTCCTTGAAAAGGAACGTGTAATTAACAATGACCTTACCTTGGAATATACAGGATCCTCTCTGCTACCACAAACCCCACGGTCAAGACAAGATTAGAAGCGGGCAAGAATGGAAGGACTAAAAACAGAAGCGCACATGTCAGTATCTTCCGCTCCTCGCCCTGGGATTGACAGAAGAATGAAAAGAACAGGGACTGGTTTGGTCATGTGTGACTTCAGATATTATTTATCCTTTTTGTACTTTTTGATGAAGGAATGAATGATATTAGGCTGAATAGGCTGAGGACTGAATTATCAGTGACATGAAAGACAGTTGTGCTTGACCTGAAAAAAATGCAGACTAGAGTGGAAATGACATGAAAGATAATTATGATCGACAGAATGATGAAAAAAATGATGAGTATAGTTCAAATAACGTGAAACACAATCACATTTGACGACAGGATGACAAGAACAAGCATAAGATAACCAATGTAAAATTGAAGTAAGGGTGATAGAGGGAAACTCAAAATTGTCATTGGTGTTCACCCAAGAAAATTCACTGCGTGCAACTGATGAAAAATCTGAATATTTCTTTCTATTCTTGTTATCATTGCAATTTCTTACAGAGCATAGAGACACACATGTAGCATGTTACAAAGACATAATCATCATTATAATCTGACACACATTTTGAGACAAAGCCAACTCTGAGTCTGCGCCACTAGACTAAGTGGCCTCACTGACCTTTGACCTGAGCAGACAATGCAATCCCAGGATGCCAAGCGAGACAAAGCATGTCAGGGTCGCCACATTTCTGACGTCCCACCACGAGTGCACCAGGGGGATGCTCCCCACCTGCCAATCATGGGAGAGAGTTGTAGGGCAGAGGAGCAGCCAAATGTTGAAGGCTGTCAGGTAGCTGTAGGTCAAGAACCTGTATGGGATTCAAGGCAAGCAAGAAAAGGTCAAATCTTTAACCCTTTGAAAGCAAGAAAAGGTCAAAACTTTAACCCTTTGACAGCAAGGAAAGGTTGAATCTTTAACCCTTTGCATGCCAGATAAAGTGCTATTTTATAAGATTTGTGTGTATTTCTTGTGAAAAGAGGAACAAGTATCACACAAAGGATTAAAGAGATAGTCCACCTTTAAGTTAAGTTGGTTTCAATAAAAGTAGAAATATGAAAGAAACATATGAATGAAGGTTTTACGGAATCTGTTAAAGGAAAAGAAAGTCATGATCTTTTGAAATTTTGAAAAGTGTGAGGTGCTCTCCCATATATGTTGAGTACTGTACGATTCCATAAATTGCTGTTCTTGATGAAGCAATAATTTGTTTTCATAGAGGTTTGTGTGTAAAAAAAACAAGTTCCTGATGATGTATCAAATGCACAGGTAAAATGATGCATATCTTTTAGAAAAAATCAACATTTGATTTATTTCTTTTACACAACGTACATAAAAGATCATAACTTCCTTATCCTTTGACGGTTTTCATCAAACCTTCACTGATACCTTACTTTCATATGTCTGTTTTTATGAAAACCAATTTAATTCAGAGTGGACTATCCCTTTAATAATAATAATAATACGTAAAGCTTATATAGCGCATTATAACCATGACGTTTCTCTACGCGCTTCACATTAATATCTACAGAATATACAAAAGGCATATATCTAACATTCTTACATTAATGGTATTACAGTAACAGAAACACGAAACTAATTAGTGAACAAGTAGGTCTAAAGTACAGCTTTAAAAGAAGATAATGATGGTGCTTTCCGGATGTGCAGTGGGAGGTTGTTCCAGAGGCATGGAGCAATAAATGAAAAAGATCTGTGTCCATATGTCTGGGTGCGGGTACGAGGTATGTGCAGGAGGTGTTGGTTCTGGGAACGAAAGGTACAACGTGGAGTGTATGGAACCTATAAGTTTACTCATAGCCTGTTGTCTTTTGTTATGTGGGAGTCGCATTGCTCAGTAGAGAATAGGCAGCCCGCATATAAATGGTAAAGAACGGGTTCAAATAACAGCTATGACATGATTGGAGCCAACATAACGTTTCCAGACTTGGAACTCAGGTAAGGATCGTCAGCGTTTCAAAAAAAGACCTCATCTTGCCGCTTACCTCGTGGTGAGATGAGAGGAAAACGATGCTGGATTGTCCTCCTCGGAGAAGTGAGGGAGATGGCCGTTCAGCAGCCAGATGCGGTAACCTAGCAACAAGGAAGTCTGGAATGAAATCACAAAAGTGATTCAGATGGAGATGCATGCGAGCTACTTGCACCATCAACAATGAACAAAGAACTTTGTGTACAACGTACACGGGGGGTGGGGGGGGGGGGGTATTTTGACCCCCCTGTACAAAATCCAGGACTGCCCCACAACTGCTGTGAGTCGTCACACGTCTTTTCTTGACTTTTTTTTTGTCTTAGTGTTTTGCAACTGTTGAGACAAAGTTTGAAAAGTTTGGACACTGCCTTCAGAGGTTACGCGACATTATGAAATCGCATGTCAGACCAAAATCTGACAAAGAGTGGCATTGCTTCTAGATTTATTGTACAAAATGCTGCTTTTCTTATTATGCGGTGTGTCATGATACTTACCGCACCGATTAAGATGGCACTCCGAGATACCAGTGGCCGGACTTTAGTTAAATTGTGTTCAGAATTTGAAAAGAATCTGCATAAGATACAAGAAATTTAAAAATGAAATTGCATGAATCTATGCACAATATGGATCAATTTATGTTGAGATCTGGGCCCTGTTGCATAAAACTTACCATTGATGGTAACTTTGCCCTCAATGGCAACTTCTATGGAAACCTTGAATTTGATTGGCTGTCCAGTGATGTTACCATGGTAGTTACCATTGATGGCAGAGTTACCATTTATGGTAAGTTTTATGCAACGGGACCATGATATGTGTTCCTTTCATAATGGTTGTTCTAGGCAAAATAATGATACTATGATCACATCTTCAAATTGGCAACGCACCGGAAAAAATTCAATTACGCTTTTGCTCCTCAAGGAAGTACAACCATTGTGCTAATGTAACTTTTTTGATAATATTTTCATTTGAATGTACCCCAGAAATAATACAAATCTGATATTTAAACAATGATTCCAAAGCCAAAATAGGGATGACTTTTCATGTTATTTATAGAAGTCTTGGTCATGAATAAGTTGACTGGGGCCATGCAGACACCGTTTTATATAATGTTGCAATTGAAATGAGTCAATCACAAGTACAACACCCTATCTCTAATGAATGGTTTGCTCACGCAGGGCCAACCCTGTGGAATTCTCTTCCACAGAGTTTGAAAACCCTCACGTCAGTGACCACCTTTTGAGGGCAACCTAAAGACATACATGTACCTGTATAATGGTACTTTTTGACATACATGTACAACCATATATGTTTTAACTTGTAAAGTTCATACCTGTATTGTATTTTTTTATTATTTCTTTAATTTGCCCTGAAGTGCATTGAGCATCTAATTAAGATGGAAAGTGTACTATATAAATTCCATGTATTATCATTATTATTATTTTTATTATTATGATTATGATTATGATTATGATTATGATTATGATTATGATTATTATTTTTATTATTATTATTATTATTATTATTATTATTATTATTATTATTATTATTATTATTATTATTATTATTATTATTATTATTATTATTATTATTATTATTATTATTATTATTATTATTATTATTATTATTATTATTATTATTATTATCATTATTATTATTATTATCATTATTGAAATCCCAAGTCAACTTGCGATAAATCATGAATGATTTGACCATCATACTCACTGGCTGACTGCAGGTCGCGATAGGACGAGGATGTCGAAGCCAAGACACACCCCTAGCACAGTGGTACCATGTTCCTTAGCTAAGAGGGCACAGGCAGCTAGCAAGAGGCACAAAGCAAGATGCGGTCCAGACGTCTTGGCCGTGTTGCCATGGCGACACCCACTCATTGGTAGGACACACCTATGGGAGGAGGAAATGGGCATTTTTGTTGAGTCCTTTGGACAGAGGCTGCTTAGTAGAGTGTGTGTGTGTGTGTGTGTGTGTGTGTGTGTGTGTGTGTGTGTGAAAGATTATTGCATTGCAGGTTAGAGGTAATTATTTTTGTTAGCAAGGATTTTTTATGAATTGTTTTTCATAATTCCTCAATGTAATCATGTATATTGTTTATCATCTTTAGAATGTTAAAATTGACAAATAATCTTTGTTAAAAAACCACTTTCTTTTCAAAGGGGTCCGACTCATAATATTTGCTTCTTTGGACCCCTCCAGAGTATTATCATTATCATTATTATTATTGTACCACAGTATGGCAACATCTATTTGATGTATGGTTTTCAATTTGTGTATCATGTATTTTTTTATAAGCTGGGGCAACAATAAACTATTCAATAAAAAGGGACTTGTGTGTTTTGTTCACTTGACAGGTGTGATACACAATGGTCACTGTTGTGTTCTGAATTAATTATCTGATACACAAAAATTGTGATGTCCAAATTTGCCCAAAACTGAAAATCTCATTTAATATTCCAAGCATTATAACAAGAACAAGAATTGATGAAATGGCACAAAACCTGCTTCTGAGCAAAATGATATCCTATGCCTCAATTTCAATTTGATTCAAGTAACTTATTTTGAATAATTTTCCAAAAGTGTCCATGTGTTTTGTTTACACCTTGGCATGTTGCATGTAGGGTTTCACTTATTGTAACTTACCATCAATGGTACACAACAGCTCAAAGGAATTGGCATAGAGAAAGGGAAAGGGAAAGGGAAGGACCCACAGTTTTAAACCGCAGTATATTTTGTCCAGTTTAGCAGGAAACATGATGCTTTTTAGGCTAAAGCATTGTGTTTCATGCTGAACTGGACAAAATATACCGTGGTTTAAAACTGCGGCTCCTTCCCTTTCTTCCCCTTCCCTTTCCCAATGCCAATTCCTTTGAGAAGAAGTGTATAACTGCCATGGCAACAGATGAAATAATGATAGCTCATTGGCTGTTGCCATGGTCATTACCATTGATGGTAACTAACAATAATTGAAAACCTATATATGCAACCTGGCCCTGGTATTAAGATGGGTGAACATACCGAGAGAAGGCCATGAAGGACAGTAGAAAGAAGAGACATGCTAGCACATCAGCTCTGCCAACAACCCCCGCTACCTGTACAGAAAGAGATCAAGCAATACAGTAAGCCAGTTTGTACATGTAGTTACACCACGGTCTGACAATCCACTGAATCAAATACTACTAGACTGCAGACTGGGAATTGTTCATGAAGCTACGTCGGGTGGTGGATATACAGAGACTTATTACAGCGTGCCCATTTCTACAATAGAAGCAGGTGCACATGGTGGACACTCTTTCACTGCCTTCTCAGAGCTGAAAAGGGGTTCTCACATCTGCATGAAAATGGGTGAATGGCGTGACTGACCTGAGGTAATTTGTACCACCAATAACCTGCTCATGCGCACATTGCAACCATGAACTGGCTTATTGGTTGCTGTTACATACTGTATATAAGGGCTACTGTATAAACAGTCATTCAAAACGGATATCCATCTGTTAACGGTCATGATTTACAACATCTGTCGTGAAAGTTCAGCTGTTTTTTCTTTTATCCCACTAAATAGAAGCCTTAGGTTTTGTTCAACATCAGAGCCATACAACTTCCACCCCATTTGACATTCCCACAAAAATATAAATATATCAAAAGAACATTCCAGTCCCCAGAAATGTTGCAGAAATAAAAGCAGACATATCCGAGAAACAGAGTAAAACAACTTTTAGGAAAATCAAACAATTTACACAAAAGTTATGAATGTTTTGATGAAACACAAATTCACATTTTGGAAAGTTTAATTGGCTACTCAGTTGTGATGCTGTGAATGTTGAAAATATGGCAAAAGAAGAGCTAGTAATCTAAAGGTCCATATTTTTTCTTTCAGAAAGTGATTTTATATGCTTTTCTGGATTAAAGGACTATAGTGGGAAGGCAAAAAAGCCTTCAAAAGGTGAGCGGCCTGAACATTTTGAGGATTTGTGATTTAATCACTAATTACTCCAAATTTGGGTCATTTGAGGGTAAAGAACTTACAGAAAGTTTCTAAAATGGACAATACATGAATTTAAGATCATTGGTAAGAAGATTGATCACGATCACCCTTTTGAAGGCTTTTTGTCTTCCCAGTACGGTATATATGCCCTTTAAGAGTAAATGCACTCACTGCTTCTGTGTGGATTGGGTGAGCAGCAAAGAGCAGACCTGCTGTGAAAGCGGGTCTGATATCTGAGAAGATAACTGTATGGCAGAGGGAGGTGAAGGTTACACAAACAGCGGAATGGAGCAGCACATTGCAGAGATGGTAGGACACTGGGTTCATCCCATCCCACATGTAATTCAACCTGTGGAAGGTGATAATGTGTAAACAGAGACAGAAGATCACTATCATTCTGATATCAGGCATCTATTTCAAGGACAAGTCCACCCTGAACTTAAATTCGTTTCGATAAAAGCAGAAACTTAGAAGAACCATGTTAGTGAAGGTTTGATGAAAATCCATCAAAGAATAAGAAAAGTTATAAATGTTTTAATTATGTGATGTCACTAGTGAGTTAATATCTCTCCCATATGATGTGTGCTGAATGATTCTGTAAATTGCTCTTTTTCTCTTTTTGATGAAGGAAAAAAATCTTTTTCATATAGGTGAATTATATGCATTAACATAATGGTATCAAATGCACAGGTATAATCGTTCTTCTGAAAATGAAAAATTGGGACACAACCATATGAGAGAGCAACTGGCATGTACATGTAACGTCACAAAATTAAAACTTTAAAAATATCACAAATTCCTTATTCTTTGAAAGATTTTCGTTAAACCTTAACTAGCATGTTTCTTTCAGGTTTCTGCTTTAATTAAAACCAACCTAACTTTTGGGTGGACTTTCCCTTTAAAACATCCATGTCCAAGTAACACCTTATTCCATCACAGCGAATGATGAAATCATGGGCCAACAGTTATCCCGGAGATGGTAGGAGAACGGGTCCATCCCATCCCACATTTAATTCAACCTATAGGAAGACATGTATGAAAATAGCTCGAGACAGAAGATCAATATCAGAATCGTATTTTAACACAATGTACATGTACAATGTATACTGAAGTTACAAGTTAAAACACACACACACACACACACACACGTTAGTCAGCCATAGGGGATATGGTTGAATGATAAGCCCAAAGTGATCACAGAGAAACATGAAAACAGAGACGGAAGATCACATTTTGTATAGAGGGGGGGGGGGGGTCAAAAATTAATGTGCCCCTCCCCCTCCCCCCCCCCCCCCTCATTCAGAATAGGGTTAGGCGATGCTTAATCACTGAGAGCTGATAGTACATAACAAGTGTTTAATGGAAGTAGAAAGAAATAGAAAACTCTCAAGCCAAAAGTACCTACTCCCCATATACAATTTCTTCCCATTAGTTATGAACAAGTTATATCCACTCTTTATTTTGTTTCAGAAAGAAGAATATGTAGCTTTCATTTTTTCAGCTATATCTAAAACCAATTTAACTTCAGGGTGGAGTTTCCGTTTTCAGAGTTATAAAGTTACCTGAAGGAGAGAGTGGTGAGTGGCCTGTATGACTTATGACTGGTGCTGTCACTCATGGCCTTGCCCCAGAAGTCGTTCCGAAACACCGTCGCCAGCGGCGTCGACGGCAAAACATCTCGATTGTTCTTAATCGCGAAAATGTCATCATGCACAAAGTCGCCGTACAGCGTGTTTGAGAACAGCAAAAAACTGACGATAGCTGCAACAGCATAGTACACAGAGGTTGGTCCTTCGGAAAGAGGTAGTGAAGAGGTAAGAGAGGAGACTTTGGTGTGCTTGGAATGTTTCTGGAATCTGTCTGCGGAGGGCGATGACGCGAGAAACTTGTGAGTGCCGTTGGTTTTGAACGAGGCACTACTGCTGCTGTTGTTATTATTGTTGCTGTTCTTGTTGTCGTTGTTGTTGTCGTTGTGGTGGTGGTGGTGGTGGGTCTTGCGGGCGGATGGCGGTGGGTGCCATCGTCTTCCCGTCATCGTGCTCCTTCTCGTTGTCGCTACATTCTCCTCGCTAGGCACAGATCTGGACAGCAAATAGATGAGAAATAGACAAATATTTCAGGATAAAATTACATGTACAAAAACGGTTTTACAGACACATGTTGAGCCCTCTCACTACTGTGATAAAAAAAAACATCCATTAACATCCATCAGATGCACACATGCTACTGAGAAGATTACGAAAATCCAAAGTTGAATTTATCGACTGTATCACAATCACAACGGTGGTTAAACATAGACCACATACTTAACGGAAGACTAACTTTATGGGGTGCAAAATAAATCATCTGATGCTGTCACAAAATCACTGACTTTCATCACAGAATCTCAACGGTGGGTGATTTCAATTATGTGCTGAACTTATCATGTGGACAAACTCAATATACCATAGCGATTCAACAAACAAAAGAAGAATGTTTCATGTTAGTATCCAACACTCCCATACAGCAAACTAACAGGTTTAGTACACTGTTGGCATTCAACATCTGTTCAGAAAACAGGCCTACATGTACATTAAGTGAGTGCAGGGGAAGACTCAGCAAGATACTGTATCCAATTACTGATAATCTTTTAATCAAACAAGAGATAAGAAGCAAACAAAGCTAAATATCTCCATGTCATCCACAGTATCCACAACTATCACGTTAGTACCAACAACAAAAAGCTTTTAGCAAATTTTAGTCTGTGTTGGGCTCATGATATCTTTAACCGCAGCAAAGGAGTAAACAAAGCTATTTCCTCTTGACAAAATTCCTAAAATACCTCAATATACCCATAACAACCGTTTTTTTCTTGTTCCTCTTTCTTTACATGATGCCTAGCATATATTGCAACACATCCTGCATATTTTGGCATTTCATAAATTGTATTCATCTACAACATATTCCTTATTTTGAGCAAAGTGAATTTCCATGAATGGACAATAAATGATCTGATTCAATTAAATTCTATCAAATTGTGGTTTGGTTTCCTTTTCATTAATGACAATACAATGCAGAGCTACATGTACATGTACCAACATTGAAACTCAACAATAAGGAGGATTTGGTGAAATTTCATCAGAAATCAGGGAGATGTCTATCAAATGCATACAACCTAATGATAATAATCTTTTGATAATCAGGGAGATTGGGTGACGTGATGAAATCCAATGCAGTAAAATTGGTCTATTTTCAGGGAGTCTCCTGCGAAATCAGGGAGACTTGGCAGCTCTGTACAATGTCACTGTCTGACTAGACTGATGAAACAGGGGCAATCACACACACACACGCGAATACAGCACGCATGCATGACTTGTAAAATGACAAGTTATCGGGATAAACTCAAGTTGTAGTTTCTACACTCCTGGAGATGCCAACTTCAGAGACCTGGGCTCCGTAACATACAGGTTTGCGATCAATTGCAAACTTGTTTGAAAGACGAATTCTGATTGGTTAATGGTCAGTCTTTTGAACAAAAAGTGCATGAAACAATGGTGTTGATTGGCCATTACCATTTTGCGATTGATCGCAAGTTTACTTTAGTTATTTTACGGGACATAGGCATGAAATGTTGCGTGCTGGTCTTCAGAATTAGAATATACCTCCCGGAGTCGTTAAGCCCAACAGTGTCAATGTCCGATTCGACAGACCAAACTAGAGAAAATGACACACATGTATGGGCTGGACATACACGGATGAGTAGTCCATTTTGTTTCTTTGACAGCCACACAGCCATGTACAAGTAGCTTACATGTAGCTTTAAAGAGAATACATGTATGTACTGGGAAGACAAAAAGCCTTCAAAAGGTGACCGCCAGCAATCTACTTGCCAATGGTCTTAAATTCATGTTTTGTCCATTTTAGAAACTTGCTGAAAGTTATTTGTCCTCAAATTATCCACAATTAGAGTAATTTGTGAAATCACAAATCCTCAAATTGGTCAGCGGAACACTCTGAGGATTTGTGATTTAATCACTAATTCAACCAAATGTGGATCAATTGAGGGCAAATAACTTTCAGCAAGTTTCTAAAATGGACAATACATGAATTACCCAGTAAGACCATTGGCAAGAAGATTGCTCACGAACACCTTTTTGGAGGCTTTTTGTCTTCCCAGTACAGTATATTCCCTTTAAAGACTAATACATCTGGCTTCTCTACAGGGTAGCATACCAGTAAGGAGTCATTATTCCAAACTTACTTGTAGCTGCAGCCATGCATCAGAAAAAAACATGCTCCACAGCCTAGAATCTAGGCTAGGTCCAAACAGTGTCACTGTCCGATTTGACAGATCAGAGAGGAGAAAATTACATCCCTGACTAGAGCCGAACCAAACGCACAAATGGAGGGGTTGTGATTTTCCAACGCCCTTTCCTGTTTTTCCTGACACGCAAGCCTGGGCAAAGAATGTTATCCATTCATCTCTTTGTTTGCTTCAATGTGTGTGTGTGTGTGGGGGGGGGGGGGGGGGGGGAGGGGAGCTGGTAGACAGGAGTCTGCTATCGTTTTCATTCCACATGGTACATGGGCAAAATGCTCTGACATCCAAAAGGCTCCGACATACCAGGGACGTCCCTGGACATACATGTACACCATTTATGTACAAACCTTTTTATCAACATGTTTGCAGTTGGTAACTTTTAGGAAACAAGTAAATGTACATGTACAGTGTAAAATGGACAATACATGAATTTAAGACCATTGGCAAGAAAATTGCTCACGATCACCTTTTGAAGGGCATATACTGTACTGGGAAGGCAAAAAAGCCTTCAAAATGTAATTGTTAACAATCGTCTTACCAATGGTCTTAAATTCATGTATTGTCTATTTTACAAGCTTGCTGAAAGTTATTTGCCCTCAAATGATCTACATTTGGAGTAATGAGTGATTGAATTACAAATCCTCAAAATGTTCGGCCCGAACATTTTGAGGATTCAATCATTAATCATTAATTACTCCATATGTGGATCATTTGAGGGCAAATAACTTTCAGCAAGCTTGTAAAATAGACAATACATGAATTTAAGACCATTGGCAAGACGATTGCTAACAATTACATTTTGAAGGCTTTTTTGCCTTCCCAGTACAGTATATGCCCTTAAAAGGCTTTTTTGTCTTCCCAGTACAGTACATGTATATTCCCTTTAATGGGTACACATGTACTTGACATACCCCTGGGGCCCCCATAACATTTGAGAAAGACTAATTCTGATTGGTTACTGGTCATTGTTTTGAACAAAATTTGCACGCAACAATGATGTTGATTGGCCATTGCCATTTTGTGATTGATCGCAAACCTTTATGTTACTGGTCTCAGGTCTAGGTCTCGGTATGTGCATTCTTGTACAGCGTACATGTACGCATACATGTACATGAAGATCAAGTACGTAGTTCCTAGTGCTAAATATCGAAGCTTGTGCAAGGCCAGGGAAACGAATTAGTTATCTTTGTGAGTGGTACTTGTAATGCTTAGGAAAGAACTGCAAACAACAGAGTATCATTTATCAAAATGTGTAAATGATCACGTACATGTAGTGGGGCTTTTAGAATAGAAACATGCATTGAATTTCAATACAATGATTTTTGACAATGGTTTTATGTACATGTGTGTGTTACAACATGTGTTACCGTAGTTACAATGTGTGCAGCAGACTGTGACAGAGGTATTCATACTCACACAAACTATGTAATGCATCATGCTTGTCATTCCCACATTGTACAGTGCATAAGCGGAAATGCATGTTAAAACGAACACCTTTGTAATATTTGTATTGCGGGAACCAGGAATAGTAGACAGTGTACACTGAATGGCAGTTCATTTCATTGCATTGTATCAACAAACATCTACCACTATCGTGACTTGTATTTCCTGGTATGATGTCTTAAAGGTAGATGAAGTGATGAAGTAATGCCCATTTGAAGACATCAACAAATTATTTTACATTCAAGTACAGTCAAACCTGTCTTAGCGGCCACCTGTCTATAGCAGCCAACCTGTCTATAGTGGCCACTAAAATGATTCCCCCGGAGAAAGATCATGTGTTAAAGAACCTGTCTATAGCAGCCACCTGTCTATAAAGGCAACAATTTTTGTTTCCCTTGGGTGGCCACTATAGACAGGTTTCACTGTACTGCATGAGCCACAAGATCGTGTGAAATTGTAATTTAATTTGTCCAGTTAGTAAAATATGTTAGCTCTTTTTGACACAGTGGGGGCTCTATGGTGCTGTGTCTGATGCAAGTGCCAAGTAGTATTGATGTACTTGTACACAAGGCAATTGGGCAACTACAGTGAAACCTGTCTATAGTGGCCACCCAAGGGAAACAAAAATTGTTGCCTTTGTAGACAGGTGGCTGCTATAGACAGGTTCTTAAACACATGATCTCGCTCCGGGGGAATCATTTTAGTGGCCACTATAGACAGGTTGGCTGCTATAGACAGGTGGCCGCTAAGACAGGTTTGACTGTACTTACATGTAGCCTTCTTTCTAAAATAAAGCCTGATATTTTCATGGTGACCTGCAGGTCATATAAATCATATTAAGTGTACATTACATGTAAAATTAGAGCTATGAAGTTACAAGTCAAAATTGGGACCACATGCTGAGAACATACCAAACAAATTCCTATAAATGGAAAAGTTAAATTGATGGCTAATTATATTGGGCAGTCACACCTCTTTAAATCTTGAAGTCCAAATTTCAAATTCCCCATTCAGTGTCCAGGTTATCATACACAACAGCTCAAACGAATTGGCATAGGGAAATGGAAAGGGAAGGAGCAGCAGTTTTAAACCGCGGTTTATTTTGCCCAGTTCAGCATGAAACACTAGATGCATTAGCCTAAAAACAAGGATGTTTCACCAATGGATATCCAACTGCCGTTTAAATGCAGATTCATTGTACTCTCCTTCTAGTCACAAAAGAACGCTCTACAAAGATTTCCTCTTTGATCCCCTATGTTCGAAGCCGCCGATTCTCTGGATGATTTTTGCCTGGATTTGACGTATAAACAAAATCGGATGCGCAGAAGAATTTGGTGAAATATCCTCACCCCATATGCTTGCGCAGTTGTTACAGGTAATACCTACATGTACGATGCATCTATGAAGATTCAATCGAGGAACAATATGGCAAAAAGGCTCTAAACGTAATATCAAGTTGCAGTATAAAAGTCTCAATTTCACAATGTTCCGCATCATACCTGCTTACAAAATTGCATGAAACGTTACTTTCAGATATTTTCCTTTCAGACAAGTAACATGAAAAACGTGGCTAACCGCGCCCAAGCTAGTATTTCCATCTCTAAAGTATCAAATTTTGTATTCGCTTGTCCTTATTAACTACATAATAAGCACTTAGTGACAAAATTAAAAGTTCAGCAGCGAAAGCTGAAATGTATGCGTATGACCTATTATAAAAGGCAGGTGAACGTGA
Source organism: Arbacia lixula (assembly GCA_963669155.1). Taxonomy (NCBI): domain Eukaryota; kingdom Metazoa; phylum Echinodermata; class Echinoidea; order Arbacioida; family Arbaciidae; genus Arbacia; species Arbacia lixula. Next base: position 1,873,541 of record OZ022597.1, read on the forward strand.
TGCAATCGCATATGCATCATATTGTTGAGAGCAACTGCTAGTCATGAATATTAAGTGGCGGCATCAAACCTTGTTCAAAGCGATGTATATCCATGTGCTTAAACATCCTTGCTAAAAGCAGCATAAGCTGTAGTGTACATGTAGCTATTGTGTTACTCTGGCATTCTTCAAAGAAAATCACACAACTCCAGGAGACCAGGATTTTGTGTCACACTAGAGTCTGAGTTAAAAAAGAAATTGCATCCCTTTAAAGGGCATACTGGGAAGGCAAAAAAGCCTTCAAAATGTAATTGTTAGCAATCTTCTTGCCAATGGTCTTAAATTCATGTATTGTCCATTTTAGAAGCTTGCTGAAAGTTATTTGCCCTCAAATGATCCACATATGGAGTAATTACTGATTAATGATTAAATCCTCAAAATGTTTGGGCCGAACTTATTGAGGATTTGTGATTTAATCACTTGTTACTCCAAATGTAGATCATTTGACGGCAAATAACTTTCAGCAAGCTTCTAAAATGGACAATACATGAATTTAAGACCATTGGCAAGAAGATTGCTAACAATTACATTTTGAAGGCTTTTTTGCCTTCCCAGTACAGTAAATGCCCTTTAAAAGTCACAACTGGGTGGACCATTTAATACTTAAGGCCAATATGGGGAAGACGAACATGATTGAACTTTCCTGGGAAATTGATTGCATCTGTCATGAACCTGAAGTTATTTAATCAGACCCGTCACACAGAAAAGCACAGTATTGTAAACCTGGAGAAAATAGTTTAAACGAGCCCTTTCAAACTTTGGAGGAACTCTGGACCTAACATCCACCTTGAAAAACCATAGCCAATGCTAATAAATTTACAACTTCCAATAACTGTTCTGAATTGATTTATACAAAGAAGTTGCTCCAGAAAAATGCCTTGATAAAACGATATCCAAATTCTGTTAAGAGTATATCATTCAAGCAAAAGAAGTACATGTAGGGTACAAGTATTCCTTTCCACTCACCTACATACATGCATACATAGACACATACATACATACATACATACATACATACACACATACATACATACATACACACATACATACATACATACATACATGTACATACATACATACATACATACATACATTCATGTAGTTTGGCTGGGATGTCTGCTCAGGAAAATACTTTCAGATTCTCTCCATGGTGCAACATCATACTAGTTAAGGTAATATATCCATTATACTCCCTGCAGTGTGACTACAAAGCTCTTTTCAGTACTGTGGCTTTTTTAACTGTGCCAGTCGCTAAAAAACTGCATTAAATCCCCAACAATGTTTGCAAACACTCTCCAAGTCTTTTGTGTAGCCAACAAAGAGAGACCATACAGGTCAGAAACTAACTGCGCTAAGCCGAGAAAGGAGACCATATTGATTGGGTTGAAGAATGGACGCTCATTCACAAAGGAGGATTGGGTTTAAACTTCTTAGCCCATTTCTCCTTTGTGATGGGGGAGACTGAAACCCCAGGACTGGCTACAGAGGTAGAAAAAGGTGAGCTAGAAGTCATATCTTAGGCTGCAGGGATGTTCTTTGTCAACCACAGGTAGACTGGTACTAGGCTGTGAGGTTCAAGGACACAACCTAGTCTGTTCACAGCTATGTCTGGTAACACAGACTATTCCCTAATCCCATCCTTGCTCCTTCTCCTCTCAGAGACGGAGCCACATGAGCCAGGATGGGTTTTAGGCAGAGTGTGTGTTACACATGTAGCAGGAAAAGGGGAAAGAATAAAGGGTGTTTTAACCTAAATATGTCCAGACTTACACTGTAGATGTAATTCTTTGTGTCAATTATTGCACTTTCATATCAGCTTAGATCCATACCCAGATGAAATAGTATATGTAGTACGAGCAAAAACATGAAGAATATGAGTACTCTCTCACTCAATAGAGAGAGTCAATTGTCCATTCAGTGATAAGTATGCATGAAAAGATGCCTAAATAATAAATTTGATGACCTTTATTTAACAAGCATAAACAATCATAGCCATGCTCAGATCTGTCAAATGTGCACCATAGCAGAGCACACGGTCTGTAGTATAAGTATATTTCTCTCCAAGAGAGAAACATTCTTGTCCATTTGCTGAGTACATTGCAGTGCCTCAATTATGAATTTGATGATCTCATCATCATCATCATCATCATCATCATCATCATCATCATCATCATCATCATCATCATCATCATCAATGTTTAATGTCTGTTTTTCCCACTTTGTGGGGTAAGACCATTCATTTCCAGATTTCCTTCATATGGCTATCCTCCATACTGTTCTGTCATTTGGGTCAATGTGAGTAATGTTCAACATTTTTCTGTCTGCTTGAATTGTTTCCTCCCATGTCTTGCGAGGTCTCCCACGTGTGTTCCTCCTGACAAATGTGAAATTTAGTATTTTCTAGAGCCAGTGGGTCTCTTCTCTCCATACTCTCCATGGCCATACCATCTCAGCCAGCTCTTTCTCATCACCTGTCCTATCCTTACTAGGCCCACTGAATGGAGGAGGTCTTCATTTCTCTTTCTCTCACACAATGATTCCCTGCACAGTATCCATCTGACCATCCTCATCTCAGTATTTTCAATTCATGCGATACTGGATGATTTTGTTGCCCATGTCTCGTTACCATACTGTACATGTAGGTCATGCATTTCTGCACACAAGCATCATATACCTTCTACAGTGTACATTTCACAAAATAGAACTCAGTGTTAACTTGAGAATGATAGCACAACATCCAATATGAACATACACTTCATGTGTACACTGTACATCCATGAGGGTAACTCTCTTACTACATCTATAGAGAGAACGTCAATCATCTCCATTCAGTGGTAATGATGCAGGAAGAACGGCCTGCGTTATGAATTTTGATTGATTGATTGTTTTATTATCATCATCATCATCATTGACAAATATGAAACTACTTAACATGACATTTCTACTGACAATTTCATTACATGGTGAGTACTTAACACACATGTCATAACAACATTTTTTTTTCAACCGTCTAAGGACCTTTGTTTCACAACCATGAACCCCAATTGCTGAGCTCTGTGTATGCACAACAGCAAAACACACAGTCTGCAGTACTCTAGTAACTTACCCAAGGCAAGAGAGAGAGTGTGTCGCTGAATTGTCCTTTCAATAACAATTATGGTGCGCTGCCTCAATTATAAATTTGATGACCTTTGTTTCACAAAGCGTACCCAATCATGGATCTTTGTCCAGCTAGATGTAGGTCTGTGCACAATAGCATAATGCGCGGTCTCAATCTATAAACATGTACACCCCATAGCACCTTGCGAGTCCTTTCCCAATGAAAAGGAAATGCTCCATTCATGCATGAAGAACTGCCTAAATTATCATTTTGATGACGTTTGTTTCATATTTAAAGCGTATCCACATGATATCCAAATGCAGATCTGTACAGTGCACAATAGTAACACACTCTGAGTCTGTATAGCTAAATGTACTTGTTCAGTCATAACCATTTAACTACATACACTGTACATGCATGGGTTGCCTGATTATAAATTTGATGTCCTTTGTTTCACAAGCTCACCCGAATCATGCCCAGGGTCATGTTGCATACATACAAAATTGTAGGTTTTCAATTTAGGATCAATGGTAACTATTAGGGCAACAGATGCAATAATGAGAGCTCATTGGCTGTTGCCATGCCATTGTTGATAAGTTAAAATATGTAACCTACATGCATGCAACATGGCCGGGTTAGCAATAGAACTGTGGTGAGCACAATAGTACAGTACACAGTCTGCATTACTTTCTCAATAAGACACAGATGTACAGTACATGCACCAATCAATTAAATGCACAGGCTGTGTGTGACTCAACATGCGTCCTCGGATTAGATATTATTGACATGTTGTGGCTCCTTAGAGCCTAAAGCTGGCCGCAGCCGAACAAAGACAACAGAAGGCCGGAGTGGGAAATATTGACAGGGGGGAGATCGGGGGTCCTTTGTAGAGGTGCGGTAACAGAGGGTAACAGATCGATGGGTGTGGACACTGGAGCAAGGGAAAGGGGGCCTGGCGGGCCCATTCAAGGTCTGTGGTTAACAGACACTTGAGTGGCCAGCTGGCTGTCAAACATGCTTAATGGTAAAGAGAAGGTCTGCCATAGTTTAGCCGTGGTACTTGTCAAACATGTATGTAAATTGTCAATCTACATGTACTTTAGAGATGGAATTGGTATTGTACAGTGTAACAAACTACAATGGGGCTGGCAGAATTTCACCCCCATCACCACCGCTTTGCGATGCAAAAAAAAAAAAAAAAAGCCCTCCAAATAAAAAAAGTGCCCATATGTGCAAAAGACATCTTTGTTTCATGAATGATGAATCAGGCTTCAAACTGAAAAGTAGACCCTGCAATGGCCCCCAATCTTTATAAATTTTGTACTTTCATTTTTTAGTATGAATTTGCAGTGTGAACTGAAGATGAGAGAAGGAAGACATTACAAATCTCAGAATTTAGAATACAATGTCGACATGCTCACACTATCCTTGAGTAAACTCTACTAGGCTACATTATCAAGCATTAGTGAACTAGGAAAAACCTTTTCTTTGGCAATGAAGGAGTTTTGCTACAGCTCAATTGGTCAAGAAGGGGTCTTTAAATTGATGGACCTACAAACAATGTACACTACAGCTCAAAGGAATTGACATAGGGAAAGGGAAAGGGAAGGAGCCGCAGTTTTAAACTGCATTATATTTTGTCCAGTTCAGCATGAAACACAATGCTTTTTAGGCTAATGCATCGTGTTTCATGCTGAACTAGACAAAATATACCATGGTTTAAAACTGAGGCTCCTTCCCTTTTCCTTTCCCTATGCCAATTCCTTTTAGCTGTAGTGTAGCTCTAACATGTCTAACATCTCTATTTCTGGATGGGGGAAAGAAGTAATAATTGCTATAGTTTGAGTATTCTATACACTGTAAATCTAGCTGTCATGTGTCAGCATGTATACATTTTAGAAAGAATTGTAGACTTTTTCGTTTAGATTGTTGCAAAAAATACGAAAAAAGAGGAAAATACACAACTCTCACTTCTAATTCTGTAGCTACAATCTAACATTTTTACAAAGGTTTCAATGTGGCTTTTCAAAATGTTCGTACACACTCAGTATGAAGTATAATTCCCTTAAGTGCTGAACAACTAAATCTAAATAATGTTAAAAGAAAGAGACCCCTAAAGTAAACGACAGCTGCTACGCCATACCGTCACGGCTGGTATGCAGATACTGTACTGGAAACCCCAGCATCTCGCCGGAGCAGCATCTCCCCGCAGTATCCGCCTGTCGTGTGCGTTCAATACGATGCGGGGAAGCCCCACTCTTCTGTGGGAGACATACTTCTAAGATTTCGACAAATAGCCCGGATAATTATACAAAATCCATCTTGTTCACTCATCGTATGCTTGAATCTCTAATACATCTCTTCACCAAACACCTTTTCGGAAAACATCAACCCGTGAGACTTACCGTTCACCAGTCCGCCACCCGTGCCTTTCGTCGTAATTTTGCTTGATCGGTATAGTATCTAGCTTTAGTAGCTAGCGCTTAGCTAGCGAGCTTCAATTCATATGCGGCGTGTGCGCGATTCTTGTTTTTTTTACCCGAGCACCATGGATGCCGCAGTGATGGATGTATTATGAACACATCCCTGGATGCCGTTTCAACATGATAATGCTGACGAACTAATGATGATACAGTGTTGTTTCCAACGGTACATGTGCATGATATTACTATTATATATTCAATACAATTTTTACAAACGCTTCAGCTAAATGGAATTTTTAACCACCATCTAAAAAAGTACAATATTTCTCTTAAATAGCTTACTTCAATAGTTCGCTAAAAAATGGTTTATGCTAATGAACTTACGCTTCTTTGAATATTTTACCTGATACATGTTCTCATTTTTTTTTTCATATATCATGTACAGCTCTTCCGTACTTCTGGTGAACTGCATTTGATTAATGTGTCCAAGTTCAAGTCAAGAACATAAAATCAGAGAAAAGTATTGAAGAATATCATTGGAACTGGTTGCAACATAGTGTGATTCCTTGCTTTTTTTTTTGATAATTTTTTAAGTTAAGTCGTTGTTACAAAATTAAAAAGAAATAGAACTCCAAAGTCATTGATCAATTATTTATCTTTATATCATATTGCATTGATATACTTTAAATAGTGATAAACATTGAAAGGGCTGGGAATAAACAACACTCTTTTGTTATAGTTTTGCTTTATAGTTATGATGGTGCTGTGATGAAAATAATAAAGTTAGTGGTTGTGATATGATGACAAGTAATGTTGGTGATGATAAGATTGTTGGTGGCATTAGAGATGATGGTGGTGATGATATGATAGTAATGATGGTAGTGATGGTGGTGATATTAAGGACCATGTGTGGTGAGGAAGATGTATATATGGCTGGTTATGATGAAAGGCCGTAATGTTTTAAATATAAAACGAACAAAACAACAACAAAAGTTTTTTGGGAATGTGTCAAAACTTCCTTTTGGGGGGTTAAAGTTTTGTAAAAAAGAGTGAATTAATTCAATCAAAAGAAACTTAAATTTGATACATCATATCTGAAACTGCAAGTTTTTTCTTCTTCTTTTTGATAATTTAGATATTTGCATGTAATAATACACTGGGAACCTAAGGGTCTGAATCATAAATAAGCCCTTTATACAGTCACTGTATAAAGGGCTAGTAGTTGAAAATTGGACAAGGCTGTATCCAAAAAGACACAATATTTTGAAAATTGTCAAATTAGAGTACGTCTGTGTCGAAAGACTATTATGTCACTTTTGCACATTATCAGCATGTATCACAGTGCCGCAACCAGCTATTTTCAAGGGGGTGCGTAGGCTACATGTGCTGAAGAATAAGATTGTCCGATTGAACTAGTTTGTTTATAATTTTGAATAATAGAAAGGTTTGAAGTACGTAGTCTGTATTTGAATACTCTATTTTGAGCAGAAGGCTGTAAATCGTCTGAAATAAAAACAAAATGAATAACGTAGTTTTTGAGGATCGCGTGATCGGCTCGAATCTTTGCGCCGAGTTCCGAAATCAATTCCACGCCGCACGTAGAGCAATCGATAATGTAAATGCAAAGGCGGTACGTGACTTGTACAGAATATCCTTTTGAGAAAATTTACATTTTTAGAAAAAAAATTAGTAGGCTACTCAACATATGTTAGACCATCTCGCACGTGAGGCCGGGACGTGACGTTACAAATAAATATTTTCTTATCCTTTGACGATTTTTCATCAAACTTTCAGTTGAATTTTACTATCGTATTTCTGTGTTTATTATAACCAACTTAATTTTAAAGCGGATTTTCCCTTGAAGATTACTGGACTGGCATAAACGGAGTTCAATTCATGCTTTTATGCCATCAAGCTATATGAAATTCCATTGATCATCACGGAATAAAGAACAGCTAGCATGATTATATGGTATTGCAAATGTGCACATATTAATTATCATCATCATCATCATCATCATCATCATCATCATCATTATCACTATCAGCACAACAGTGTCACCATAACAACATTCAGCATCACCACCAATACAATGATATCATCATGACACCTTTAACAACCATTACTATTGCTGCTACCATGAACATCATCATCCTATTAAACAACAACTTTATCATAAAAATCTACTTTTTAATCTTTATTCGTGATACAATTTCCCTACGGGGTAGCCAAATCTTTTGAAAGTGAAGGAGGGTGGATTTATGACATTTATAAGTGTGATATTATGATTATGACTACAGTGTACTACGTCTGTTAGAGTCTAGGTCTACCCATAATAAAGCCCTGTGGCTTTACCAAAGAGCGCCACCTATTGTTCCTCGGCCATATAGTACAGTCTTCCAACATCTTGAACAAAATTTATTGTAAATTATTTGAGGTTGCAAGATACATGTTTTGGACGACATTGCAAAAGGGCCAAAGGTTATCGAGAAGAGAAAGAAACTCAGGAAGCATAAAAGATGAGGAAAAAGAACAACAAAGTCAGGAGAAGGGGAAAGGAAAAGGACTGAAAGAGAGAAAAGTACAAGGAGGAGAATTGCAAGAACAAGAAGAGATAGAATAGGAAGAAAATGAATAACAAGTAATAAAGAAAGATGGTGAAGAAGAAGGAGAAGGAGGGAGAGGGGAAAAATGATGAAGAAAAGAGAAGAGAAGAGAAGAGAATGATGACAAAGATGAGGATGAGAGAAGGGAGCCAAAGATGAAGGAGAATCAATCTAGATGGCAGAGAAGGAGGAGAGAGATTAAAAAAAACACTATAAGCATCTAAAGATATCTATAGAAAGAAAAGAATGACCACACCATTAACTGGAAAATCAACTCTGTCCGAGCTCGCGACTTCGAGAGGTTTTCTAGGTGTCAATCCGTATGGGCCAATATACTCCCTCTCCATTTTTTTTTTCAAGATCACTTTATTAGACATTTAGAGACAATAAAGGAAAATAAACATACAAAGCCCAGGTCATAGCCAATTAATGCTGAATGCAGGGCGATAAATACACATATACAGAGGAAAACATGATCGATTCGATATACAAGGATTACAATACAGAAAACAAATAGTTATTTGCCTTACGTTAAAAAGAAAAGGTGGGATGTAATTTGTATCAAAGAAGAGAGGAAAAAGCCGGCAATGTATACGGCTAGTGTCCTATTCCATTCAGATGGGGTAAATGAAAACGCAATATGTGTATATGATATAATAAACATTCCTTTAAATAGTGATAAATCTGATGTACAAATATCATTCTAGAAAAGACATGCATTGAAATTATGGTAAATCGTAGAATGTCATTTACAAACATTTGCGTTCGATCAATATTGGACGTTTCTTTGAAGTTATGTATATTTCCATATCTTATTCGAATAATTGATGCTTTGCAGGGAGACAAATATATGGTCTTCGTCTTGCTGTTACGGAGAGTATAAATGCCAAAGTGTAACAGCAGAACAAAGACTACAAAGCATTGTTATTAATGACGTGGATATTTGTTTTCCATTCTCTCCATATTCTCTCAAACCGATGTACGTTATCAGAGCCAGCTGCACCAGCGCCATCTACGACAAGAAGTACGTCAACTTATAGGTCTGAAGAGGCTTATAGTTAGTGAAAACTTCTTATACAATCTGCATGTATTTCCGCGTATCTCCCCCCCCCCCCTCTCCCTCCCCCCCCCCCTCTCTCTCTCTCTCTCTCTCTCTCTCTCTCTCTCTCTCTCTCTCTCGCTCTCTCTCTCTCTCCCTCTCCCTCTCTTTCTATCTTTCTCCCCTACTCCCTCCCCCCTCTCTCTCTCTCCTTTGTTCTTCCGCTCTCTCTTGAAAAGTCTCGGAGTCTATAAAGTAATACTTATAGTTGAGCCAATTTACCCATGAGTTGAAAAGTAAGGACATTTTAGATTAGAATAAAGTTAAATACATTTAAACAGGTGAACTATAAACCCTCTAGGGCCGTAATTGTGGCATTAAGAAAATTCAATTATAAGCGTTACGGACATTACATATTACCTGAATGTCATTTGATAGTGATGATTTTGACTTTTGATTTTGACGGATCGCGGATCACCGAGAATTGGCATCCCGGAGAAAATTCAAGGCAATTTGGTCAAATGAAGGATGTTTAAACACATGGATATCCAGCTGCCGTTTAATTAATGCAGATTCATTGTACTCTGCTTCTAGTCACAAAAGAACGCTTTACAAAGATTTTCTCCTTGATCTTCCATGTTCGAATCCGCCGATTCTATGGATGATTTTTGCCTGGGTTTGACGTATAAACAAAATCGGATGCGTAAAAGAATTTGGGGAAATATCCTCACCCCATATACTTGCGCAGTTGTGATGTGTAATACCTACGATGCATCTATAAAGATTCAATCGAGGAATATTGCTACAATATGGAAAAAAGGCTCTAAACGTGATATCAAGTTGCAGTACAAAAGTCTCAATTTCACAATGTTCCGTATCTTATTCCATTCATTCATTCATTCATTCATTCATTCATTCATTCATTCATTCATTCATATTTCAGCAACCGCACTCAAAGTGTGTCTACCAAGGTCACTGCATCTGTTCCATGTGTTTTAAGTGAGGGGGTTCCTCAGGGTTCAGTTATGGGCCATTATGTGTCTATATGTAGACGGCTCCATTGGAAATGTAATAGAGAAGCCCCAATAGACCCACATGATTCCCACATCTTCCCCAAATACTTTGCTATCTCTGGACTCCAATTAGTAGTTTCTTCCAATCACTGAAATTTGTTTTGCGTTGGTTTTCTCAACTCTCGGCAAAGCATGAGGGTGAGTGCGCGTTATACTTCTAAATGTGCTATTGGTCGAAGGCCTATATTTCAATGGTATAATTTTTATTCAATTCTACGGGTTGGGCCTGTAATTAGTGATATGCTGTTGTTTCATTTTGATTCGCATCATCCAAGCTATTTTTACCAGAGATGAAGATCGAAAACAGATTAAACAAAAGCAAGGGGGAGGGGGATGTTGCGGGATGCTTAATATATAGAGATAGAGGGAAAAGAACTAATCAAAACAATTTAAAAAAAAAAATCAAAAGATTACGCAATGGTTGCCAGGCGTTCAGGTGTCGTGACTTATGGGCCAAATCAATGACCTTTTACCGACTACCATTAGTGCCCTTCTGATATGGCGATCTCGGCCCAAAGCATGTCTCTTCGTAAACTCCTGGAACTCTAGCCGAGGCCCTGACGATTTAGGGGAGGAAACAAGGCTGATCCCAATCACACGGTGCCAAACCGCAAAAATCCTTGAACCTGTATTAGCGTCAGACGAGATTCGAACCCGTGCGAGGCGCACGAGTGTGAGCTTACTGCCGGCGTATTAGACCTCTCGGCCATAATAGCGTCGGTGCTTAACCGGGAGAATTTAGCCGCTACATGGTGTTTATGTTTATGTTTGCATCCCTCCACGATGAATGTTTTAGCGACCCTACGCTGTAAATGTATCGTGCCCGAAATCGTTCATACACGATGAGCATGCATGGTCTTTTCTTATTCGGACATTTCAAAGGGACCCTTTGAAATGTTGTCCGTATAACAAAAGATCGTGTCCGTAGTGTCAGTAATACACACAGACCCTTGGTACCCACAGAGTCATGACCGTATGTATTCAGGATACATGCTTAGTTTAATGTGTAGGTTATCGTTGTATTGTACGACGATATGCGGTGGATGTAAGAATGGTGTCATCTAAGTGTTGCATATATGCCATCGTACAGGTCTTTTGAATAAGCCGTTTTCGCAATGAATTCATAACTTTATCCCTAAGACGCTATGATATTCGCCTGTATCTGGTAGTACAGTTAAAATTAGTGGAATGCATATTAGTTGTTGCTACTCTTGAACTTTTTCGCTATCTGCCATCTTAAGAGTCGATTCGGACACGCCTGTTTCAATCAAGGAAACTGGTCATGTGTGACTTTCTGTGCAACTAGCCATTTTCGTAATGTATTCACAACTTTTCCTCTAATTGCCTGGTGACGAGTTATTACATCCACCTATATTTCGTGATTCAGTTTGAATGGATGGAACGCACTCTAAATCTATTAGTTATTGCTACTCGGACAAACCTCGGACAAGCTTTGGTGTTACCATTAGTAACGTATTGTTTAAACGACGTGAATAAAATTTGCATACATAGCGAAAATGGTCTATTCCGTATGAAGAAAAGGCTGGTATATACGTACGATGACGTGAATCTGAAAGTAACTGGGGTTCAAACACATGACAATAGACCATTTTTCGTTATGTTTGCAGAAGTAATGTTATTCACTTCGTTCAAACAAAACGTTACTTATGGTAACCTCAAAGGTTGTCCGAGGTTTGTCCGAATAGCGAATTTCACATTTAATTGCCGCAATACAGTCTCATTTTGACGAAAAAAGTTAAAAAAAAAAAAAAAAGCACACCTCAAAGTGACGTCAGAGGAGTCAAATGCCATGAAAGACTCCATTGTTGAACTTTGATTGTACGGAAGTCAACAATAATTTCTAATAGACCTTATTCGTTATGTATGCAATGTTATTCACGTCGTTTAAACAATACGTTACTTATGGTAACCTCAAAGCTTGTCCGAATAGTAACAGATTCAGAGTGCATTCCACCCATCGAAACTGAATTATGAAATACAAGTGAATCACAGAAAGGGGGAAGTTGCGAATACATTACGAACACAGCTTATCATCTTGATGATGCAGGCTTCTGATGTACGATTGTTCTGCGTGATTTTATGGTACGTGCAACCATGGACCTATCATGGATGGACTGCGCTCGGATAAACTTCCTTTGATCTATGAGGTCCGCCGCCTCATAAAAATCCAAGACATTCAGGTGTTTTAAACAACTAGCTGTATTTCTAATTAGGTAGTGCCTTCCTCTGAATAACAAAAGAAAATCTGTTTTGAGAAGTATGCCAACCGTTCAGCCTTCGCTGGGAGCTCGTTGCTGATCTTTTTACACACACTGTGAAATAGTTTTGGGGTAAGCGAAGGGAAACTTTGAAAAAATTGTAGAAAGAATTTGGTCCGTAACTTTTTCGGACACCTCCGCACACGAAATTGAGGTTGTTTCCATGAAAGATGAAACACTCAATAAACGATTTACAAGATATTTTTAAGGAAATATGATTTGGAAATGTGTGATATGGAGGCATTTCTCTGGCATGTTTTCTACAGTATTCTCATTTTATCACAAAAACGAAGCAACAATATAATCTGAAATTCACAGAATCGTATCTTTATAAGATGTAATACTACTGCACATGCACTTCAGGTCATGTAGTGGTTCTGAAATCTTCTGCGCATACAGAATATATATTCCTCAAAATGCATCCTACATTTTGTCATGCTTGTTTGGCGGCGGATCTCCCTCGATCAAAGAGCCAAACGCGTAAAATATTCCATTGTGACATCAATGCACACGACTGCTGTAGGAATAAATTACACTTCGTGCTGACTCCATTCCTTACACCTCTCTGGTGCAACCATGGACCTATCATGGATGGACCAGGGATGTGTTAGGAAGGAGGGACAACTCGAGCATAATATATTCAAACATCTGTATGGATACTATAAGCGTGCTAATGAATGTCAAAAGCATTCCACAATCACTACAATGCTTTGATGTCCCATGCGCGCCACCGACATTTAGCTGAAGTTAACTTGGAAAGCAATATCTTTAATTTCCTATTTTGTCTCTCGAAGCTGTGTTTCTTATCACATTATTTTGCAATTTTCAAGAAAGTTAAGTACAACACCACTAAAGATCCTGTACTCGGTTTTATTCTAAATAATTGTTAAATGATGCACGAACGGAGATATAAGATAATATTCTTAGTAACACAATTAACAAATTTCTGCACTTTCCGCAGATTTCCGCAAATGTGGGAATCAATCATTATCAAAATCATATCTTATGCTATTTATTTCCATTAACAGAGTTTCCGTGCATTTGCGTGCAGCTGAGATAATTTACTAAATAAAAAAAAATGTTTATTTTTGTTCGCTGGTATCTCTTTTCCTCACAAAAGTATTGATGCAATCCAACAGAACTGGACAAGCGAAATAAGACTCTACATTTCCTTTTGTTCTCTCTGAGAAACCGTTGCTACGCAATCCTGTTCGTTATTGTTAAAACACCTGAAAAGCACATGCTGAGACCACATACTTTTTCGGCGGTGGCACGCATGGGTTCAAAGAAAGAAAGTTGTTTCATATCCTTCCATAACACATCCCTGGATGGACCAGGGATGTGTTATGGAAGGATATGAAGCAATTTTCTTCCTTTGAACCCATGTGCCAAGCCGCTGAAAAATTATGTGTTCTCAACAGGTGCTGTTCAGGTGTTTGAACAATTATGAACATGATTGTGTGGCAACGGCGAGAACAAAAGAAATGTACAGTCTCATTTCGCTTGTCCCGTTCTGTTAATGGCATTAATACTTCCATGAGCATAACAGGTATCAGCAAACGCAAATAAACAAGTTTTTCAAGTGAAATATCTCTGTTTCACGCAAACACACACAAACGCCGTTAATGATAATACACAGCTTAATATATCATTTTGAGAGTGGTTGAATTCCCCAAATGCACAAGTTGTCGAAAAGTGAAGAAATTGGTCAATTTTGTAAGTAATACAAATAGCTTTTATGTCCGATTTTTAATGATTCCTCAATACTTTTCGAAACAAAAGCAGAGTAAAGGATCTGTCATTATCTGCCGTTAACTTCCTTAAAGTTTGCAAACAAATTTGTCAAAAACAAAACGTCTACAGATAAATGGGAAATTAAAGAAATTTCTTTTCAAGTTTACATCAGCTAAATGTCGGCTCGGCACATGGAACATCAAAGCATTGTCATGATTATGGAATTCTTTTGACATTCATGAGCACGATTTAGAACCCATACAGATGTTTGCATATATTATGCTCGAGTTTCTACTCCTTCGTAACACCTCCCTGGATGGACTGCGCTCGGATAGACTTCCTTTGATCTATAGTGACCGCCGCCTCATAAAAATTCAAGACATTGAGGTGTTTTAAACAATACGCTGCATTTTTAATTAGGCAGTGCCTTCCTCTGAATAACAAATGAAAATCTGGATTGAGAAATATGTCAGCCGTTCAGCCTTCGCTGGGAGTTCATAGCTGATCTTATTACACACACTGGGAATTAGTTTGGGGATGAGCGAAGGGAAATTTTGATAAAATTGCAGAAAGAATTTGATCCGTAACTTTTTCGGACATCTCCGGACATGAAATCGAGGTTGTTTCCCTGGAAGGTGAAACCCTCAATAAACGAATTACAAGATATTTGTAAGGAAATATGATTGCCAATGTGCGATATGGAGGCATTTCTCTGACATGTTTTCTACAGTTTTCTCGATGTGTATGAGTGTGCGTGTGTGTGTGTGTGTGTGTGTGTGTGTGTGTGTGTGTGTGTGTGCGTGTGTATGTGTGTGTGTGTGTGTGTGAACATACTACATCTATGTCGTATTTTTGTGTCTATTTTGTGTGTAATTGTATATGCAATATGTGTGCGCGCGCGCGTGTGTGTGTGTGGGTAAGTGTACAGAGCTCAAAGCTCAAAATGCTAAATCCCCTCCCACGGTCAAATTAGTCACGTAACCATATCATTTTTTAAAAAGTCTAAATATGGAACCTCCACTGATCGCATCACGATAATTAATTCAGGCGAGGCATAATCGAATCTCGCAGTCAGATCCAATTTACATGTCTTGCAACTGTGGCGTGCGGTCTAAAAGCAAGATAGTAATCTAATATTCGTCAGGAGAAGACCATCTATCTTTATGTATTTCATTATTTCTTTTTTTTTTTCTTTTTTCATTATCATCTCTCGTGAGGGTCAAACGTGAGTTTAAGAAAAATGGTTTAACGGCGATTGCGTCCCTGAATTTTCTTGAAGGGAGTTTTAGATCATGTAGATAGAGCCGTCCATTCCGTATTGGGGTGGGGATGGGGAAGAGGCGGGGGAGGGGGGGGGGGGGGTGAAGGAGGGAAGACTGTCGGTATGGTATTGTTGTGTAATAAATGACTGTATTCTTTACTTCAATCTTACCAAGGATGTTTTAGTACATGTATATCCATCCCTTTGTGCAAGGTTTGATGCTACGACTTAATATTCATGACTAGCAGCTG
The DNA here is from genome assembly GCA_963669155.1 of Arbacia lixula. NCBI lineage: Eukaryota > Metazoa > Echinodermata > Echinoidea > Arbacioida > Arbaciidae > Arbacia > Arbacia lixula. Next base: position 1,889,346 of record OZ022597.1, read on the forward strand.
CTCTCAACAATATGATGCATACGCGATTGCGTCACGTTCACCTGGGTTTTATAATAATACGCATTCCTATACATGCATACATTTCATCTTTCGCTACTGAACTTTTAATTTTGTCACTAAGTGCTTCTTATGTAGTTTGGACAAGCGAATACGAAATTTGATACTTTTTTTTAGATGAAAATACTAGCTTAAACATGTTTTTTTTTTATATATTACTTGTCTGAAAGGAAAATACCTGAAAGTAACGTTTCATGCATCTTTTAGTGGAATATGATGCGGAACATCGTGAAAATTGAGACTTTTATACTGCAACTTTATTGCAACAATATTCCCCAATTGAATCTGTATAGATGCCACGTAAGTATTACATGTCACAATTGCGCAAGCATATGAAGTGAGGATATTTCCCCCAAATTCTTCTGCGCATCCGATTTTGTTTATACGTCAAATCCAGGCAAAATCAGCCAGAGAATCTGCGGCATTGAACAATGAGATCAAAGAGAAAATCTTTGTAAAGCATTCTCTTGTGACTAGAAGGAGAGTACAGTGAATATGCATTATGCCCCCATTACACCGGAGGAAGTTCCCGCTACGTCCTTGAAATTCCGAGAAAAAAAAATGGCAGGGACGTAGCGATAAATTCCTTGTTTTCGAAAAAATATGAAATCGTCCGGTGCATGCTACGTCCGCGCTACGTCCTTGATACGTTTATGGTGCGTTAGTGGCGTTCCCACTGAGTTTATGTGCGCACAGGCGCCGTCCATGCGTCGTCGAAACGGTTCCCGCTACGTTCTCTCTACGTCCGCGCAGATTGCTACACGTTGTACCTACGCGTCTCCAACGCGTCGGCCTTCAATCGGTCATAATGGCCATATAAAAGTCTTGCTTCGGCATGCAACCAAGGACGCACCCAGCAAGATCTTTGTTTTCTCCGTTTTCGACTTTTCAGCAACATAGAGTTGACGTAACGTTGTTACGTTCTTTCCGTCTCCGCTACGTCTATGCTACGTCGATGTAGCTTTTAAGTGCGCGATAAGAAGGTCCTTAGTGCGTCAGTACTACGCACTGCTCAGACAGTGCTCCCGCTACGCAGACTTTGGACCTGTTCAAAGGAGGGAAGTTTATTAAAATACATTATCTTCTTCCATTTTCTGTGTTTTTTTTACAACACAAAATTGACCTGCAAAAGAGCTCCCATGTCTTTAAGGATTAAATGTATGCACAGCTCGAAATGTGTTTGCTGCTAACAGTCGTCATCTGTCTAGTGCTAAAGTAATATACTTGGCCGCTACCGTGGCTGCGATAGACAGCCTGGCAAACATTGCTCCACACGTAACGATTCGTAAATGTCAAGGTGGGCCAACCTCCTTGTCCTTCCGCCCAAGTATAAAAGCAAACGACTGTCTAAACAACCTGCATGACTGATCACTATCATTTAATACAATACTCATATTAGCCCGTACATTACCAAGCCCTGGCCTTCTATACGTTTTCATGTCAATGGTAAATGGGAAGGTAGGGGTTGTCGTTGTTATAATAAAGGGCCGATATCGTGTTATCACGAACGCAGCTTTACTAAACACTGCCTCAACATTGTGGAACAATCTCCCGGAACACTTACAAAACATTGATTCCATTGAAAGATTTAATATCGCTATGAAGACGCACTTATTTCACAGCTAATGTACAAGTATGCATTTTTGCTGAGACCCGACATCTCGTATCTCGTATCTTGTAATTCTTTTTCTCGACAACGCGTAGGGGCATGTTTAACCATTATGTGTTAAGCGCTATTTTCAAATCGCTCATTAGGTGGTCTGTCGTAACCGACAGATCACCTCTTCATTTCGTTAGAATCTTTTTTTTTTCTTTCTTTCTTCCTTTATATTTATTCCGTCCAACGTTCTTGTGTCATGTATATCTCAACAATGCTCTGAACATGTCAGTGTAACAATTTCAAGGTCATTACATTATCGTGACGTCACGAACGAGCAATTTAACAAAAATCTGTTACTTCATATTTCTTTAGAATGGATAGTCTCTTTCTAATGAAATTTGACATGTATAAAATTAACGTTTATACTATGAATTTCAATTGAAAAAGAAAACGCGTACGTACGTGTACTTTAGTGTTTAAAGGCGCGCGCAAAATGCAAAAAAATGCTCAAAATCAACTAAAACTTGTTTTGCATATTTTTTCAGGTAAGAACGCGTAACCCCGGTTCGATTTCTGGCGCTGGTAGGGTCATTCCTTCATTCATTTTGCAATGTAGCTTGTGCCACCTCCTTTCGTTCTAACCCTCACTTTGTCCTCTTTGAGAAATTTCCTTTCCATTTTTTTTTTCTTTCGCCCCATCTTAAATGCCTAACAAAAACATTTAATTAGCACATACACGTGACTATTCAGGCAAATCTTTGCAACGTTAGTATGTTGTAGTATGAACTTTCGGCAGCGTTGCCTCTGATTTCTTATGAATAGATGGTGTCACCATGGAAGGTCCATAGTGTCACCGTGCTTCTACCATCCCATGTCTGTAAATGAATTTGCCAACACAGACCACCTTATTCTTGTCCACAAGTAGATAATATTACCCCCACGTCTTGTTCTTGAGTAAAGCTTCATCCGCACGGGAGCTATTTACCGATGGCGTTCGCGGGTTTCACTTCTTATTTCATTTATTAAGTTTTCTACAAAATAACATTTGTAACATATATTTGGAGATCAAAGCCATATTAAACAAAATTAATACTCGCATGTATACATGAATGAAGTGTATGGATAATATAAAATAATAAATATAATGAAATATATAAAATATAAATACATATAAATTTTAAAATATGAAAATACAAAATAACAAAAATAATTCAAGCGCTGTACAAATAAGTCACAGACCGCCTCAACACTTACAACTTGTCCCTTGTTGCTCCTTTCTTGCTTTGCCGCCGCGGCAAATCGCGACGGGTGTATGCAGCGGGCGACGGCGGTACGTGGACCGTGATGACACCTGCACTTACGTTATGTGCTCACGGTTGCAAATGACTGGCAGCACCGAGTGTGTTGTGAGTGACAGCGGGAAACCAATACAGTGTTAACGTGCCTTTATAAATCTCCTTTCGTCACATTCTCAAACATTTGCTTTCGCCGAGGTCCAATATTAACTTCATGATATCACTCGTCCCCGCGTCTCTTTTATAGCCCCGACGGCTTCGGCGAGCTCATGAAGTTAATGAAATACGTTAAAGGACGAAAATACTTCTACGCGTCCATGCATCCCAATCATAACGGTCTCAAATTTAACACTCGTTGGCGGTGTCGTCATCATATATATACAGATATACATCGTATAGGTAATGCCCTGTTTGTTTGATATGTTACACATATTAGTGGCTTTAACATCCTTGTATGAGTGGTGTTTGATATGCCACACATACTAATGGATATTGTATTAATGGTATTTGATGTGCCACACATACTAGTGGATTTTGTATGAATGGTGTTTGATATGCCACATATGGTAGTGGCTTTAACACCCTTGTATGAATGGTCTTTAATGTTACAGGGAGAAAATATCAAATCAAAACCCTTTCTCAGTCATTGAATACATTCTTGCCCCTAAATCTGAGAGGGCTGGACTTCGACATTTCCCTGCTAATTATGGCGCAACGTTGGTTCTCGTACGTTAGAATTGACGGCGAGTGGGTTGTGGCGCCATGATGTAAAATAGGACTTCGGAATGAGGCGGATAGTGTGAAAGCGAGAGAGAGAGAGAGAGAGAGAGAGAGAGGGAGAGAGAGGGGGGGGGGGAGAGATAGAAGGGGAAGGGCAAAACCCTAATAATTCTTATATGAAAGCTTTGCATCCTCTCGCTTTTAATCTCAGGATGGTAGGGCATCCACGGAAAGTGGCGACTATGAGGACAGCGAGGAGGAGGATGTCGAGAGGGAGAAAGAGAGAGTGGGATGGAGATGCAGAGAGACGGGGAGAGAGAGAGAGAGAGAGAGAGAGAGAGAGAGAGAGAGGAGATGGGAGGGATGAGAGCTACAGGGTGAGATACTCGGAGAGAGAGAGATAGAGAGAAAGAGAGAAGAAAGAAAGAGGGAGAGGTGAAAGACAGACAGACAAAGAGAAAAAAGAAAGAAAAATGGAAGAGAGGGGGCTGATGATAAACGAACGAATTAGATTGGGAAAGAGGGGAAGGTTGCAGGAAAGGGGTCGAGAAGTTGGGACAAAGATTAACATCTAAAGGACCTTGTTGTTATTGTGGTGGTGGTGGTGGTGGTGATGGTGGTAATGAGTAAAATAATAAAAAAAAAAAAATTAATTGTGTTTATTAGGTCTATCAAGTTATCTTTATCATTCAAGTATAAGAGGGAAGAGAGGCGGCATCTTCCAAGAGTTCTTTTTAGATGGTTCACAGTGTGACTGCAGTCCCCAATGAAACACACACGCATAGTCTTACGTACGACGTATACAGAGAAAGAAAGACAGAGAGAGAAACAACTAACGGCAAAATTGACAGTTTCTGAAGAAATGTACTGCAATTTCTGATTGTCAAGAAAGTCTGTCCAAACTTGAACTCACTGGCCGTTTACAGCGAGTATGCATATACCGATTCAAATCAAACACACATTGGGCTACATACTCTCCAGTTCATTTTTATTTCACGTGCTTGGATTTGTTGCAGCCAGAAACAAACGCGGGTTTTTTTGTGTGTGTGTGCGTTGATCCCGGGTATTACAGGATGGGCTCACGAGCACGCCAGTCTAATCACGTGGTTCGGGGAGTACGGTCAGCGCGCGCGCTCCAAGGAGATGCACATTTCAACAGCTGGAGAGAGAGAGACAGAGGGCGGGTCAGTAACGATAGAGGAGCTGCTTCGGTTCGCATGTTTGCGATGTTTGATCCGCATCAACAGATGGGTAACCTGTACGTGGTTGCTATCATCTCAACTCTCCCCCTCCCTCTCCCTCACTCTTTCTTTCTCATTTCTCACGCCACGAACCAGCTAGCTACTTTCACTGGCTGCGTGCCGTGTGCGCAATTTGCATCATTAACGATTTAAGCTCTGCGGTCACCACGTTTCACCAGTGATATGCACGCATTTACTCCAGAACGCAGCTTGTCCAGTTCATCCGGAGATACCTATTAGAGAGGGAAAGAGGGAGATGATTTTCATCTCAGTTCTACCTCGCGTTCCTCTGTACGCCCTTTAACTCTTTGTATGTCTCACGCGACTCTTTTCCACAACTAATACACAGAGTCCCCATAGAGCAGTAGTTTATATGGTTCTTTAAGGGTTAATCCTGCGTTGGCGATCCTCATCTGTACTTTTTCAACCCCTTCTTAGCATTCTTCGGAGCCAGACACACGAGATTATCACAGGAAATTGATTGTTGAGACCTCTTTAGCTTGAGTTAGTCGGGATAGCACGTCGCTCCACTCCAAGACACCATCTTCGGTCCACTCCAAGACACCATCTTCGGTCCACTCCAAGACACCATCTTCTTCTGAAAGAAAAGGAGTCACTGCCTTCAGAAGACGTGACTCCACACTCCATTTACTGCTTAAACATTTTCGAGAGGTAAGTAAAATAAAAGTAAATCTTCTTCCAAATGTTCTTCTTATGTTTTCATGGTAATGACGTAAAACAAGAAACATAATATATTTACTTGCTGTGGCTTCATTTGTGTATATATATATTTTGTAATGGTACAGCTTATCAGCATTTTATTTTTTGCGGCATTTGATTCACTTGTGGATGAAGAATCTTCCTTTATTCATAATTAGAACAAATGAAAATGTTTTCCAAAATTGATAGCGTAATGAATATTTCCGTTACTCGACCATTCTCATACAGTGAGAAACGCTGATTCTAACCATGCTAACAAGGCCTAATGATGGTGTTGTCATAATAACGAGCATGTTGCCAAGGCAACTGAATCTAAACAAAATCACTGTAGTTATACTAGGTTTAGCGGTCCGATATTGTCTAGCGGTCTAGTGTCGGGCACTAATTAGAGTCCCGCTGTGATCACCACTGCTTACTCTACCCGCGTAGTTTAGAACTAGTTGTCTTGACAATATACTCACGTGACGTCACACTTTGGTAGTCTATAGAAAGTTCAAAACGTATTCTGCCCTACTCTGACAAAAAGAAGCAACTAACAAAAGAGGCTTTTCATGTAAATGAGCAAAATGTGTCTGTCCCTTGCTTTGGCATCAGTGCAACACCACATCATGTTAGATCAAATATATCACAGCAAGATGAACATTTCTTGTCCAGATTTTGCCTGTATGTAGGGAATACTGGGTACAATCTAAGAATACCAATAAGCCAGATTTGAGTGATTTGTCAATTGCTTTCTTTTGTCAGAGTAGGGTAGTATTATGGGATACATCGAAGACAAGTGCGACGAACGAGCAACTCATATTTTTAGTGCATGGAAATGGCATGGCGTAGTCATGGTAGTGGGTCGTTCCTTTGACTCTTAATTAGGATGATAAGGGTTCGAACCTATGAGCAGCTATTTATTTTCCATAATGAAATATTTGAATCCAACTAGCTGTTCCGCACCCATGATAGTATGAGAGGAAATCAGGGACCCGGTATATGAGCGAGTCAGCCAACGACTCAAATATTACCAAACCTGGGCCTCCGCGTGTCATTATTTACACAGCGTAGGCTCCCTTGGATAAATTATTATGACCCTAATGTAGTTGGTATTATGAGTCTATCATAATGTCATGATCGTGGTGAAAAAGCAAATGGCCTTACCCATGCATGATGCCGTGGCTGTCAAGTGCACCGATAAACAAAATAATGTGTCAGTCTTTCCGATCTTCAAACGCCCACCAATAAGCCGTTTTTGTAATGTATTCACGACTCCTCCCCACTAACTGCACAGGAACGCGTTATTACAGCCATTCGGATTTCAGTTTAATGCGTGGCATACCTTATTTGCTGTTGCTTGTCGGACTAAACTCAGGCAAGCTGTGAGTTTACTATCAGTAAGGTATTGTGTGGACGACGAGCATACATAATGAAAATGTCTATTAGCTACTGACAGAGAATTGCCTTTTGCATCAATATGTTTGAGCTGTCAAATTGGAAGTGGTGATTTTCGCAGCTTCACTTAAGATTACGCCTACGCGGAATCATAATTTAAAATCAGTCCTAGAATGGGGAGAGAAAAACAAATCACTCACGATGTCCATGCTTTGACACGCACGAAAAGCCACAGACATAACAAGAGGTGTATATTTAACTCTTTCTGTGTCAGTGCTTTTTTGCTCTAGTAATGCACCTGGAAGCCATAGAGCAGCATTTAAAGGGATAGTTCACCCTGAGATTGTTTTGGTTTCAATAAATGGAGACTCATGAGAGAAACATAGGTTTGACGAACATCGGTGAAAGGAAAATTTTTTAGTTTTTTTTGTCAAAGTTATGATGTTGTGAGGTCACATGCCAGGTGCTTTCCCATATATTGTGTACTTTTTTTGACGGGGGGGGGGGGGGGGGGGGGATGCCCATTTTCTCGAAAGGATATTTTCCATTTCATCTGTGCGTTTGATATATCATTAGACACATGTCTTAAGACACATATCGCTATGAAAAGAACGTATTCCATCCACAAAGAACCTAAAAAAGAGCAATTTATGGGGGGAAAAAGTAGTACACAACATATGGGAGAGCACCGTACATGTGACATCACAAAAGCAAAACTTAAAACACTCATAGCTTTCTTATCTTTTGAGCAATTTTCGTCAAACATTCACTTATATGTTTCTTTCATGTTTCTGCTTCCATTGGAACCAACTTATCTTCAGGGTGAACTATCCATTTAATCTGGCACACATAAGGTTGTGGTTCATTCACACTGGAGCGGTTCGCCGTCGCCGCTTGCCGCCTTGACGTGAGGGTTCTCTCTCTCTCTCGCTTTCCCTCTCTCTCTCTCTCTCTCTCTCTCTCTCTCACTCTCTTCTCTTTTTTTTCTCTCTCCCTCCCTCTCTTTCTCTCTCTATTTCTCTCCTTTTCTCTTTTTTTTTCTCTCTCTCTCCCTTCCTTTCTCTTTCTCTCTTTTTCTCTCTCTTTCTCACTATTTCTCTCTCTTTTTCTCTTTTTTCTCTCTCTTTTCTCTCTCTTTCTCTCCCTCTCTCTTTCTCTCCCTCTCTCGTTCTCTCCCTCTCTCTCTCTTTCTTTCTTTCTCTCTCTTTCTCTCTCTTTCTTTCTCTCCCTCTCTCTCGTACCTCCTTCGTTCGCCTAACTATGAATGCCAAGGCGATTTTTACCTCCTCAAGAGGCGAGAAATCGTGTGAAGGCCAAAGGAAAGGTAGCTTTATGGCCAGTGCAGCGGCGCGCCACACGACCCGAGGCCTCCATGTGAACGAACTGTGATGACAGGGTGGCGCTTTTGCAGGTTAAAACGTAAGATTTTGTTTTTAAAAAGAAATCATTGGAAATGGAAGAAAATCCTGCATAAGGATTTTCTTCCCAATATATTGATATTGATATTGTAATTTATTGTCCGATTGGAAATTTCATTTTCACTGGTTAACAAAAATGATACATTGATACAAAATAGGAAATGTGACATCAAACAAGTTACATATAAATAGAAAGACATATACAATTGTTAGACAGTAATATGAAACTTGAAATTAATTAAATAGAATTATTAAGCAATATTTCACTCATAGCATTTTCCGAGATTTAAATACAATATTGTTTTCATTTTTGTATGGAGTAGGACAAATAATCCGCATTATATCAAGTCTTTCTACAAGTTTATTATTCAAACAAAGATTCGTTCCCATGTGTAGCCAACAAATTGTTCTCTTAATGCAATAATATCTATCAAATAGGTGATTTTAGTCCTTCTTGACTATTCGTCCGCATTTGACACGATAAGCCATGACACAATCTTGCAACGAATGTCAGATTGGTTTGGGATTCAAGATCGGGTGCTGGACTGGTTTCGTACCTATCTTACATCTCGTACTCAAACTGTCTTGATCAATGGTGTGCAGTCATCGGTGCATATGCCAACACAAGGCGCGCCGCAAGGGTCCGTTATTGGACCCTTAGTATTTACTATGTATACATCACCTCTAGAAAATATTATTGATTCCTATGGATTTTCTAAAATGTTGTATGCAGATGATACTCAAATTTATGTATCATGTAAATCATCAGACATCGGAGATTTAATTCCTAGAGTGTTGAGTTGTATCAAGGAAATTAAAGAGTGGTCGAGGTTGAATGGCCTTAAGCTGAATAGTTCAAAGACGGAAGTTCTGCATATCAAATCAAGATTTCGGTCTCATATTCCTTTGCCACCTTTTCAAATTGATGGTGTAGAGGTTGTCCCTGTCAAGAAAGTGAGAAATCTTGGTGTTTTGTTTGATGATCAATTTACAATGCACAGCTATGTTAGTTCTAAATGTCGTTCTGCATCATTTCCGTTGCAAAAAATTAGCAAAATTCGGCCTTTTATTGACAAAGGTACCACTGAAAAATTAGTACATGCTTTTGTCATGTGTCACCTAGACTATTGCAATAGCCTGTTGTATGGAGTACCGGATATTCAATTTCAGAAACTGCAGGTCATTCAAAACTCGGCTGCAAGGCTTGTGACAAGAACAAACAAACGTGAATCTATATCATCTGTACTAAGAGCCCTCCACTGGTTACCCATCAAATCACGTGTTAAGTTTAAGATCTTGCTACTTGCTTTCCACTGTTTTCATGACATAGCTCCTTCTTATCTATCAGAGTTAGTTGTAAAGTACGAACCTGTACGGAATTTAAGGTCAATTCAGAAAGACCTTTACAATGTACCTGTAGTCAGAACAAAGTGGTATGGTAAAAGGGGCTTTGCGCATGCTGCGCCAGAACTGTGGAATAGTATCCCATGCAGTGTGAGGCAAGCTAACACAGTTGAGCAATTTAAAACTGCTCTGAAAACATACTTATTTAATTAAGCTACATTTTACTTAGTACAAGACATTCACCTCGCAGCAATTTTCCCTCTCTTCTTCTTCTTGATTTTCTTTTTCCTTTTAAGCGCTTTGAGACCTTTTTCAAAGGTATAATGCGCTATACAAGAACTGTTATATTATTATATTATTATATTAAATAGGTATAGTTTCTATCTATTGTCGATTCCATATTAGATGGTAATATTTTGTTTTGAGATAATAGTACTGAAAACTGAACTCGAAGGGAATGATATTGATTGATAGATTGCGAGTACATTTTAGACTGGTCCTTCAAAACCCCTCGGTTCCTGAAGCCAAGAGACTAAGGCCACAGCACACATCATGGCTCTCCGCTCCACAATGTCCGTGGTAATGCGACTAGTGCGTGCAGTGAGTGTCAGCACTGCGCAGCTGTCCGCTGCAATACTGTTTATGCATGTAGACTATGATGTCAAACGTTTTAAACGTAAACAATGATAGTTTCCACTTTTCTAGAACAGGCTATGGCTGGGAGATCCCATGCACGTCATTGGCAGGATATAAGAGTCCTGCCGAATTTCACGACGTTTGCGATTGGTCTACCTTGTCTAGAAGACTGGACTTGATTCACAAAATATCTCGGTTTTTGTTAGAATTGTACAAAAAGCAGGATAAACAACTTTTGTAGTTTATAACCTAAGGAATGTGGATGATGCAAAAAGCACTTATGGAATAACATACACAGATGATTTTTTTTTGTTTTGAAATAATGTTAATTGTAGTGTTTCTTCGTAGAGCTAGCAGTAATTAGCAACAATAGTAGTGTTAGGAGCAGTATAGTAACAACAGTAGTAATAGATGAAGAATCAGTTTAAATATTAGTACAAGTAGTAGATGTAGTAGCAGCGCAGGGAGCAATACCAATAACGTAGTCATGGCAGTAGCAACATTGATATAGGTAGTTTTGATATATCAATACAGCACTATTACGGTAGTGCTGTATTACTGCATTCATACCTCAATAATAAAAAAAATACTGGTTTTATACCTCAATAATTCTGTAATGTAGCAAGTAGCTTGACCAAGAAGTGTTTTGTATACAATTAGTAAGACCTTGAATGCTATTCTCTGCCGCATTGGTAACCAATGCAGGTTTCCTAATATTGGTGTAATAAGTGTTAATTTCGTACAACCCATTCAACCCATTATAAGCCTTGCACAGGTGTTTTGCACAGTTTCAGTAATTGTAAAGCTAATATAAACATCATGTATCCTTTAGAATTTGTATAATTGTATATGTCTTTCTGTTTATATGTACATTGTGTGATGTCACATTCTTTATTTGTATCAATGTTAACCAGTGAAAATGAAATTTCCAATTGGACAATAAATTGCAATATCTAATATCATTATAGTATGTACCATACTCATCGTAGGTCTCATTTACATGATGAAAGATTAAAACATGAGTTAAACTTTCTGTCCTCCGTTGTGTGGAACTACTTTTAACCGTCCATGCAACCTTTAAGATTATAGTACACTGCAATAGGCCTACTCAGAACATCCAATGGCAAGATATAAACAAAACTTAATATAATTATTTTTAAGCTTCATATGTTTTATTTCACTGGTTAACAATTAAGGGGGCTCTTTACATACGGCTGATACAAAGAGATTAAAACGGAGAGTTGTGGCACGCCATGATGATCTACGTCACAGGACATGGAACTATAGAATACATCATTTGCACCTGGTCGACATATCTATCATTAAGCACAAAATATCAGATTCGCCTTACAGATAGCACACTTGTGTTTATCATGGCCTTTTTATATTTGCTCCATAATGAATCTCTTGAGCCTGCTTAAGGTTGTTTGCTACTCCCCCCCAAAGAAAACAAACATGATAATTGATGCATTAGGCATGTCTGTCACGAACTGTTTGTCCAAACGAGGACGCATTAAACGGGAATGAAGACAAATCTACTTGACTGTATTATTCATGATATAGGCCTAATGACCAGCATATCAAGCACACACAACATTTTCATGAAAGTATGATAATAGAATGCCACATTTTTCATGTGTGAGAACATTGCAACGATAAACTTTGTGAGCATACAAATTAACAAATTAACGAAGACGCCGGAGAAGAAAAGTTTATCAATATTTCTGTCTTAGACCTTTATCAAGACCGAAATATCAATAAACTTTTCTTCTCCAGAGTCTTCATTGATTTGTTTGTGTTTACATGTACCTTTTCAGCGCCATCACAACCTGTTATATAACGTAAGAAAACATATAGCAGGACTGACAAGATAGATGAAAGCAGCATGTAGGTTTAGTTTCATGAAAGTAAATTCACTGTTGGTCAATGACACGTGAACATGATTGTGTAACAAGCAGAAGTGATATATCGTAATCATTATTATGCTCTCAAAAGGTATACTGAATGAGAGTGCACTGATAAATACTATTTAGGAAAGCTTTTTATAAAATATTGGGAGTCAGGTTTTCACATTACATCGTGTTGTTGTATTCTTCCACGACATTTCATCTATTTATGCGCTGGAAGACGGAAGGAAAGAGAAAGAAAAAAAATATGTATTGTTTTTTGTTAGCACTTCCCCAAGACTATGTGAAAGCTTCCGGTAAAAGGAAAATAGATTGGTCGAAATGGAGATGGGAGATGTTGATGATGATGTTTTTTTCTACTTCGAAACCCCAGAGCGTTAGCATGTATCGCGCTATAAACAGTGATAAACTTAATTAGAATTATGCTCGCAGCCATCAGTCAGAAAGCGAAATTTGTAGCTCTAACCAAAGAACAATGAATTGTATTCACTCCAGGGAAAAGCTCCGTCCAGAATGAAAGGAAAGCAATGAACAATGAAACGCAATAATGTCGTTACGCCAAGTGACATCTGTGATGTAATATAAGTGCTTGCGCGTTGAAATGTAGTTACAATAGGAGCGGTGCATATTCACCATTAAAGTACTTAACATCTAGTCTGATATGCGCCGACGACATTAATTGACAGGGGAGATATGTGGCGCTCCAGTTTTTTTGTCAAGGTCCACTATAGACGATGTGGGGGAAAAACTGACATCGATTGAAAGTCCTTGCGCTAGTCAAATTTCTGCTTCCTTTGAGAGAGCCCCACTTCTTAAAACATAGATTTTCAGAGCTGCTTCATTGTATCGTTTTTAATACATATTTCTATTTGTTCTGCGACTTTTGCACTAGATTCCCCCGAGTAGAGAACGGTCTGTTTCATCAATGTAAAATTGCATTCATCATCGTTATGAAATCACGTCTGTATCTGCCCTACAGTACATGTTTTGTAACACAAAATAATTTGTATAACTATAACTGTGACTTTGCATTTACACAATCAATAAAAATGCCTCCGAACTACATGCGTGTAAACACCCGTGAGAGCATCTTTTGGAATGTGTCTACCCTTTCGATATCTTTCACTACATTCCCCTGAGACTGTTTGTGATTTTCCTTCTACGAAGCACTATTTGGAAACAAATTGGCTCAGTTTGTCAGTACTGCATGAATCAATTTCTAGTCCAATGAACAAAGTTATGACAATAATACTTAATAATTACAATATTTGCTTTCGATTAAGCACATAATCAACGTTGGTGAGGGTGATCGGACGAACTATCACTTCCGAGGCGATCTGGATATGTAGCTATCTTTCCGAAGCGCAGCTGAAGATAGATAGCGTATACTTTCAGATCGCCGAGAAAGTGATAGTTCGTCTCATTGCCTGAAAGCAAAAGTTGATTATTTGCTTTATATTCCACATCTGAAACCAACTATCTTTACCCAAAATGTAAATTTGACGTACAAAAGTAATGTTTACTTCTCTACCTAACCCCGAGCCGCTGCCATGGTGAACACGCGTATAGGACGTGCGTTAGGACGCGTCAGTCAATTGATAGTCCGAGTGTAACGCACTTTTCTTTCGCACGTACTCAAAATATTGATCACGCGTTAGGACTGTGAGGAGTAAAGAGATCAGCGAAACCAAAAAGTACTATCACCTAGAGTGTAACGATCTTTTCATCTCAGGTGATCAGATGGGCAAAACTACGTTTCATCACGTGATCAACTCTTGACCAATCATATAGTAAAATTCTTAGTATGTGGAATATAATGTAAGATATCAACAATTGAGTCCTTAATGCAATATATAGTTTATATCTTTGTTTTTTATTAATTGATATGGCATCGAGTATTGTGCTAAATTGTATGTGTTGACATCAGTTTAACGTACGATGGAATACACGTTCCGCTCTACTTCCAACAATCCGATTAAAACGAAAAGAATAGTTTCGCCACTTAAGCAGAAAAATCATATCAATTATTGTTTTTAAATCGCCCATACCGTGCTTGAATAAAGGCCACCACATACCACACGATTTTGACCCAATTCTGCAGTCGTACGAGAGCTACCTACTAATGGAAATGTGACGTCAATTTTAGGCTGCACAAATCCATTATCCGGGTCCTCCATGCAAATCAGTCAGTCGCAGAGTCACACGACTGAATGATCGAATCGTGTAACCTGCCGTGGCCCGTAGAGAATGGCTGCGTGACACGCGCGTACGATTCTGAACGAGTGTCCTTGCCCCGCTCCTAAACACATACTATCGATTACACTCGAAATGAGCGACGTTAAAGGTCGGCTGCTTGTCATGGTGTACATCGACTTGGATACATGAATATCTAGAGCATAAGTGGCGTATGAGGAGAAGTTTACATAACGGTAGGAAATTGCTAGAGCACGCCAATCTTTCATATCCCTATTTCCGTCTGGGGAGGGCAGATATTAGTTCAGTTATTAGTTCAAAGTCTCGCAGGAATTTGATGGCACGATATATGTTGGGGTCGTGATACATGTACGCCAACATGTCGGATTGACTGACTGACAGATATGATTGACGAGAAATGGAAGTGGATATCGAAAGACAAGTATAGGTAATTCAAACAATTAATGTTTCATGTATCGTATGTAAAATTCTAGCTGTTTTAAAGGGCCCCTGACATCAAAATGTATGTCGACTTATGTTGATGCAACTTAATATATATATAACAACTCACTAACTGTTCAATGGAAATACGTGTCCGATATTTTAAAATAATTTGTCTATATTTTTCTCAGCACTGATAAGCCCCGCCTCCAAAATATATCCTGCAAATCAAGATTCCCCCTGTGACATCATCAAAGGTAGAAATTAGCAGGATAATAAGCAGAATTTATGCACAAACTAAACATTGTAATGAATACCTCCACCTGCCCACAACAGCATTACATGTCTTCACACAATACCACCTAACAACTTTTCATGTGGGAATAATCGTTTTCTTATGTCAGAAATGTGCTAGCTGTGCCAAGAAAAAAAATATAAATTTGCATTGTATAAACATGTCATGTTATATAAGCACTTGCAGAGGTAGTCATTACAATGTTTAGTTTGTACATAAATTCTGTCTATTATCCTACTAATTTCTACCTTTGATGATGTCCAAAGAGGAATCCTGAGCTGGAGGATATTTTGGAGGCCGGGCTTCTCAATGCTGAGAAAAATATAGAAAAATTATCTCCATTGAACAGTTAGTGATTTTGTTATATACTGTACATATTAAGTTGCATCAGCATAAGTCAACATACATTTTGATGACAGGGGCCCTTTAACATCCATGGTCTTAATAAATGTGGTCCTCTTTTCTCTATATTTACTGAAAATCACAATCATGTACATGTAATCTTTTAAGTTCTGTCATATCAGTTACACTGCATTGGAATATTTGTATGAATTGTATGTCAACCATCTATTGTAAACATGATCAATTCAATTTTTAAATTAATTTTAGGCAAACACCCAGCAGTAGAAAAGATAGCGTGCTTCATCCTGGAGCCGTACGATCAATTTAGATGTTTAACTGTGATTCATGTACTAGTATGAAATAACTTCAATTAAACCATTATTGAATTGAATTGAAACAAGCTTGCAAATAGCATCGTGGGAAATTAGTACGCACACATTCTTCCACAAACACAATGTAGGCCTACGGGCTCAAAACCCGACAAAAAACATTTTGGCTTTTTACGCATATTATAACGTTCACTGCGGGCAGCGATGAAGCCACATCAATGACAAAACAAAGGAAAAATAGAGATATGATATAAATAAAGCTGAAATCATCTCGAATGACAGGTGTGGAATAGTAAAGAACTATGTTTTCTTGATCAATCGAAGGCAACATCATGAGCATGAAGCCATATTCGCGATAAGCCCACGCGGACGTAACGCGCGTGCATGATGACTGACTACGAAAAAAACATGACGCAAAATATGTGTATATGCAGGTGGTGATTATTCACAGATTACACCAAGCGCTTGCACACGCCTTAAGATACCCTACAGTATGCATCACGCTACAAAGACGTATAGTACATTATTCATAAAGCTAAACCACAACACATACAAAAACCGAGAATGCTACCGATTAGTTTGTCAGATTGTTATGCCTAGTTATTGCAGCTATTTGATGAATTATAGTCTTCACAAATTCCACTAATACGTAAAATATATAGATGGTAGGCCGTATAAAACAATGCTTACGAATCTACAGTAGTAATACACCTACCAATGTGGACCTATCAGTGCATTAAATATAATCACTATATAGGCCCTAAGATAAACTTTGGTATTGTTGTAGATGAAACTTTGTGTTCATATAGATATGGCCTATGAGTTTTATTAGAAATGGTTTATATTATAGAGGGCTATCGATTGACTATCAAAGCTTCTTCACATTCTCCCCCTTGTCAGTGCTTAAAGGTGATATTCATAGAAAATCCCTTAATATGAAGATATTCATCTACAGAAAACCTATAAGCCATACAATGAGCTTGGATGACATTCAAACAATATATCACTTCCGAAAAAGCGAAATTAGGGTGAAAACAATCACCCTATTCTCTGTGACATATTTGCCCTACTGTCATCCAAAACGGCCTTTAGGTCTGACGTAAGAAAAGGGAGGCGCTATTGTGCATCATGCATTGTTAATGAAACTGTGATGGCATTTGGTAGTGGATTAACATTTGTGATACACAATGGTCATTGTGCACATTTGTGTGTACATTACATTTAGTATCCATAGCTGCGTAAAGCATATCCCGGCTGTGACGTACACACAAAGCCACTTTCCCTTATGCGATTTAGTAGTTCAGGAGAGAGTCAGTTTAGTGAAATTTGATTTCCATAAAACACAAAAGTGAACACTTTCATGGCATGTTAGCTACATAAATTGCTTTAATAGCTCATTCAATTATAAAATAAATTATATTTATTTGATTGTATTTCCTATAAGTATCGCCTTTAAAAGTTGGGTTGGTGGGGATTAAGAATTTGGTGGAATCAGTGATTAGTTGGGGATTAGGAGTAATGTAGGATTGTTAGTACAAAATGAATGTTAGCTCTTTGTAATTGTTTGAAATAATGTTATTTGCGTGCATGTATTTAATTGTAATGAACATTATATTCTAATATTTATTGATATTTGTTTGTTATTATATTCATCTGTTTGTTTTATGGACCAACCGGAAGAATTATCGCTGTGCCAAGTTGGCAGAGCTAAGTGGGGCTATTCATCTATGTATTCACATTCAATTGTGATGTACATTTATGTATTGTTCATGTTTATCGGAAATAAATTAAATTCAATTCAGTTAATAGTTGTGGATAAGAGCAATGCGTAGCCTCAGCGTCCAGACTTTCTTGTAGCAACAACAGCGCATCTGAACGCGGACTCAAGCTGACGTATACTTCCTGGATCGGCCCGCATCCGAGTAGAAACGTGATTGCAGAGAAGGTCGTCTGAACGCTGATTTTGTCGTTATCGTGATTCATGTTTGCGTTTTGAATAATGATTAGAATCATGATTCACATGCTGATTCTGGCAATGGTCGCATAAACGCAACCATAGAGTACTGAAGTGTGACGTCATTTTAGCATATTGTCAAGACAACTGGATCTAAACTTTGTGGGTAGAGCACGCAGCAGGGACTCTCATAGGAGCGCCGTACACTTACTAGCCCGATAGACAACGTCATACCTGTAAATCCCTCTCTTGAAGGATGTTGTTTAGAACCAGAGACCTGCATAACAATGAATATGACGACACCACTTCGATACTCTATTTCTATATCGGCTGATATCCACAGGGCAAGGGACTAGTAGCACGAAATAATACTTGCATATATGCGCGGATCAACGGATAATGGAAACCAGACTAACTCCGCGTGTGAGATGAGCGCCAATATGGCGTTAATTGGAATTTAAAATTGTCGAGGTCTCCGCATCATTGCGCGGTACGTCAATTTTTATTGGCCACACGAACTGTGATCAATATCTGGATTTGCGCAGCGTCTATCAAGGACTGAAATTATTTCGTGAATAGCTTTCCACACATAACTCTGGCAGGAGTGATGTGTTTTTTTGCACATACACTAGTGATGTAACCATGATAACCACGTTGTTGATATCAACATATTACACAAGCACGAATGCATGTACGGTTGTAATGATTATTTCAACTTTCTCTCAAATGAAGTACTGATGCACAGTGCTATTGTCCACTACACAATACAAACTTGTCATTCTTCGTCTATATTTTCCTTTCTTTCTTCGTTTTTCCCTCTTCTCACACTCTCCTCTGTATATCGATTCATGCGCCCCCCCCCCCCCCCACTGCCTTTCTCTTCACTCACTCGCCAATGCTGAATAATTCAGACATTTAACTTGTTTGTGCAATGTCAGAATGAATTTGATTTCAATACCCATTATTCATAAATGTTTAGGATTTCCGTGAGAGGGAATGTGTTGCATGAACGATTCCCAGTTACACCATGGTGCCGACATATCAATAAGAGATTGTTCGTATCAAATTCCATAGTTTTACACGTGACCAATTCTTTTTGCAGGCTAAAATACACATAATAAATACCGCAATATAGAGGAAGGGCCTACTGTTTTAAGTCTTTCATAGAATTTAGGGACTCGAATTCATGTACTGCGTAATGTGTTAGCATTAAGCTTTATATATCATATGACTTTTTGACGGGTCGTGTAAGATACATAGTTAAGTATCTGTTTACCCTCTCACTAAATAAGGTTCAACATCTAAGCGACTCATTCAGATCCAATAGGGAAGTAGTATCCTTGGCAAGCAATGGAACAAGTGGTAATTGTGTTGACATATTTGAATTCTTTTATAGAAGAGGACGCAAAAGTCACACAGGTAGCAAAATATCTGGGGCCCATATGGGCTAGATATAGGTTGATCTGGGCCTGGATATGGGCCCCATATAGGTTGCCCATATGGGGAGCATCTGGGCGCATATGGGCCCCATTCGACCCATCTGGGACCCATCTAAATTTTGCACCGTACACCCGCCTGGAGCCCATATGGGCCAAATGGGCAAAAAAAAAGAAAAGAATGGATGATATTTCACATGACTAATCATACTTGGATAGGCTACATACGAACACTTAATCCTTATCCTATCCTCATCTTATCTTATCTTATCCTATCTTAACCTATCCTACTCGAACCTATCGTATTCCTCAGTACACTCACTTTCATATAATTTATAGTACTACGGAAATTTACTTCAAAAAACATTGCTGACTACAAAAGATGAACATTTTGTACATAATTATTGTTGTCTGGACTCAATTAGGTGGCATTAATTTTTTTAATAAAACGGTTACTGGAATTTGCGCTTAAATATTCCTTCTATCTAGATATATGCCGGTTATCTATTCAAATGTACAAAAATATGACACAAATCAAAAGGCCTAATGCATGCATTAATATTCATGAAAACCCATATGGCCCCATATGGCATGTATGGGTTTTATATGGCTCAGTCGACCCAGAAATAAGACCACATTGCCCATATACATACCACATGGGGCCCATAATGGTTTTGTTATCTGGGTTCTAAGTGGGCCATGGTACATTGAACATGGTACATATGGGCCCTAGTAGACCCATATGATTTCAACTTTATTTATTTTCCCATATGGGCCCCAGATATTTTGCTATGTGGGCAGTAGGCTGCATGATGTTCATGATAATCTAAAGGTCATGTAAAAGTATGAAAAGTGACCATCCTTGCCCCCCCCCCCCCCTCACCAACCTCCCAACACCCACCCCCTACGAAAAAGAATCTTTGAAATATTGAGCATTATTTGAATTATGATATTCAAGAAGATATAACGCTTACAAAAGAAGCTTTAAGCGAATAGGCTACTTGATTATACAATATGCCTCTCTTCGTCCCCCCCCCTCCACTCCCACCTCCCCCCCCCCACCTCCCCCTCTCACCGCCCCCCCCCCCCTCCCCCCATCCACATGACCCAGAATACTCAACCCCAAGAAAAAAACGACATAACAACCTTATATCAACACCCGAAAACTAACTGAGAACACTAATATGACGTAAAGCCTTTCATGTAACACGTTTAATGTTGATCAGCCATTTTAAGTAGGATGATTTATAAGTAGTCTACCTGTCAGTTGTTTGACAACCATCAATGAGTGCCAGAAATGAAACATTCTTAAGGGCCAAGCTTGCTTTGAAACTCGAAGCGCTTATGTCTACAAGCCTCTTAGCTTGACAACTCGCTCCCAAAATACCACCATAATGACTGTCTATGGCTTTTAGATCACTTTAGATTCTGCACTATTCTTCGTCATGTTTGTATTTGCATTGTTTTCTCACTTAAATATCTCGCTCGTGTGACGGGGAAGAAATAATCCACCTGATCGGATTTATCAGTGAAACAAAATTAGCGTGAATCGTCTTGTGAGGAGCTTAACTCGTTGTGCTCAAGTATTACGATTTTGCCCAAGCGATACACGCAATTCATCTTTAACTTCCCCTTAACTCTCTCAACACCAAGCCAGGAATAGCCTATTGAAGCAATACACACTTTATGTACCTGAGGTACTGTGAGGGTTAACACTCTCAGTACCAAAGTGGGAGAAGCCCTTTGAATTATTACACATTTCATGCACCTCTGCTACTGGGAGTGTTAAACCTCTCAGCACCAAACCAGAAAAAGCCCATTGACTTCATACACACTTCATGCACCCATTGTACTCAGCGGGTTAACTGACACAAAATTAAGTATAACGCTGTACTTCATCCCGCATAGGAATAGTTAATAAGACTTGTGAAATATTGGACTCCTTAATACACAGAATAGCACAACCTTTGTCTCTTATGATGTCAACAATCCACAATCAACAGTGTTGTGTTCTACTCTCAGATATTTATTCGCAAATTATCCGAAACCAAACGAAATAAAAGGGGGATCAAGGGATGAAAGGAGTATGAATAAAAACATTTTTTTTTCAAGAAATAGAAAGAAGAAGGCTTTGAAAAGGTTTATTATGAAGTATTTGTGTACCATGTGTGTATTTCTTCACTAACATCTTGTTTGGCACAGGAATGGTAAAAAAAAGGGAGATGAAAATACCGTCGGGCCTTTGCAGGTCGCCTGTTAATTTCCTTTTAGATGTTTTTAACGGATGACTGCAGTTCACTGCTTGGCTAGCTCCAGAATTAAAATCCTGTATATATGAATATTCCCTGTTGGGAATGCGGGTCTGGTTAACTCATGCAGTGCCATAAAAACATACGCCTGTATGGAATGCATGTGTATAACTTGTGACAGAATGCGACGACCGCACGTAAAAGCTTAAGGTTTTGCGTTGCACATTTGACTGATAAGTAGAATGACAGTGTTTATCTTGTTGTCTGCAAAATGCGTTTATGTTGTTGCGTGGGGGTTCACACTATACGTGTACTTTCGGGCTCCAAGCAGGCCGTTACATGGACGACTCCTTACTGTAGTGATGGAAGGAAAGATTGAATGGTACGCACATGAAAACAAGGATGGTGGTTCATCAGGCTGTTCGTAAGCTACCAACAACTCTACGCACGACTAGTTACACATTCTTGTGCTAAATCACAATTTGTTCCTGTTTTAACATAGGGGGAGTCAATGTCCCACAATTCTAATCAAATGTGGCAAATCATACACTTTGTACTCAGACACTTGTTAACAACAAGAATTGTAATTTATGAAGATCAGATTTCAACTTTAGCTGATGGGAATCACAATTGTTGAGAATCTGATTAAGTGCAAGACAGGGTCACCAGTCGCTCGTAAAGTCGTCGTAGCTTAAGAACAGCTTGGTGAAACAGCCCCAATAGCCCATCTACATGAAGCGTACACATGGTAGACAGAGAAAGAAGTTGGCTCGAAATATAAAAGAGTGAACCAGTGCCCCGTTGCATAAAACTTACAATTAATCGTAACTCTGCCATCAATGGTAACTACCATGGTAACAGAGCTCGACAGCCAATCACATTCAAGGTTTCCATAGAAGTTGCCATTGATAGCAAAGTTAACATTAACGATAAGTTTTATGCAACAGGGACCAGCAGAAGCTTTTCAGACTCGATTACTGACAAAGAACCGAGAAATCTGGAAGTAACTGGGAAATGATTCAGCATCACAGTGACCCGGCAGCTTCACCTGTTCAAGGCATTGATTACGATGTTGATCATGATGATTATACGTTGTTGGTATATGAAGTAATTTAGACTAATCGCGTGAAGATTGTGATATTACACGACTCATATAGTTAGTAACACTATTACTCGGTATGTTCACAATCGCATTTATGAAAGGAACAGTATGCTATTGCTCCTGTTTTAAACTATGTAACCCTTGTCATGGGACAGTCGCGTGTTATGAGGGTCAGAGCACAGTAATTGTATACTCACATGATAGTCATAAAATGTTCATTGTTGTATAGTCACAATATAGTGTACTCACGGGGTAATCACAGGACAACAACCACTCGATAGTCCCTGGCCATCCATAAGATATTCATCGTGTAGTCACGCTATAGGTTGATCATGGGATAATCCCGAGACAACCACGAAATGGTCACGGGACAACCATGACAACCACGTGATAGTCACGGGACAGGCCACGGGATAGTCACAGGACCGCCACAGTGCAGTCACTGTCTTTTCTGGATGCATAGCCTGTGGCGTGTAGATAGTTTTTACTAGACACGCAACGATAATCTCATGCATTTGTTTCGGGCGACTGTCTTTACTCTGCCTCACGTTACTAGGTCAAGCAAACATGCCGACCAGCTTTCTGGCTGTCATACGCAGCATTTTGCTCAGAAGTACCACAACGATGTACACATTAAACGAATGTGTCGTATGTCGTATGTGTGATGTTTGAAGATTAAATGCAGTGTGGGTCTATTTTGTACGGATGTTTTGATGAATCGCCTGAAAATAAAGTCTCATTCATCATGTTCATGTAGACCCAAACACAGCAAAATCTCTGAGTGTTATTTAGCTTTGTGATCACATATTAATGGGAAGAAAATTAATTATTTAAAGACAGGGAGTCTTTTTTGCAGATCAAACAAATAAAATTTTGTGAAAGAACATGGAAAATGGAAAAAAAAATAGTGTATTCGAAATTCCCTCTCATTAAAAGAACTTGAAACTGATATTAGACGAATTTATAGTGATCAGTAGATTGTGAGGAGCTTTTGAGGAGTCGTCCGAAACATGTAGCCTAGAGACTGGAAACGGCTATATCATTCTGAAAAGGAAATTTCGAAATACACCAAGGAATGGTAATGATTGCGTGCTCCATCCTGTAAAGGGTTGAACAACAAGTTAGACAAAAATCTTGGAACCAGACGGGATTTGATGCTGCTATCTACTGCTTACCGGGCAGCGACTTTAATACCACGCAAGCTATTTCTAGTTCACGGATCAAGATACGATCACATGGAAACCAATATCTAGGAGTCTCACGCTGGTTCTTTCTCGTATCAATATTTTTTCCTGACTTGTTTTTCATTCATTTAAATGATAGAGCACGCTATCCTTACTTCTGCTTGGTGTATGACTGATATTTTTTCTTCAAAATCGAAATTACTTCAGAATCCCTTTCACTAAAATGACTTTAAATAAGGACAATGTACAGCTGCAAACCGTATTAACAAAATGATAATTCATCTTTCAAATGTAATTTGACCTCTTGGACAATAGTTTATCTACCTAAGTGCCCTATCCAATGACGAAGATGATCGTGAAGTGCCACAGCTCTCTATCCTGAACTCTTTCTATCAGCTCTATATAATGGTTAAACAACACGGCTCTGCTAACATGCTAACCAGTCAGTCCTCCTACTGATCATATTAATTTCCCTCTTCCCCGGTTCTTTCCCATCTATACTTCCCGTCTGAAAACCAAGTCACCTTACTAACATTCCAAATATAATTTAAAACAAATTCCAAATAGAATTTAAAACTAACCTATAGTTAGTTACAGAACTGATTATAACTTTTCTACACTTTTCCCATTTCCTTTTCTTTCTTTTCTCTTTATCACTACTTTGTGACTAGTTCACAACTCTCATTAACACCCACCCTCTTCTTCTACCTTCATTCCATCCCATTTATTTCCGGTTTAAAACACCGAAAACTAAAAAATAGTCTTGTGTAAGTGTTATAAAATATTAAAATTCACCTCTCCCTTTTTCACTTTTCACTTTCCTTTCCTTTTTTCACCCCATAAGTGCGCCAATTATCCGAAAGAATACAACCACATGATGTTACCAAAAGTTTTACTATTTTCTAAATAGTATTTATTAGTACACTCTCACCATGGAAACATTCAAAGAGCAATTAGATCGGAGTTACTTCTAGTCTTATCTCCCTCTCGATCCTTAAGAGCATGAGGATGCTTGAGATTCGACCTTTTGATTCTGACTCAAAATTCTCGAGAATGCACGCACGTTGGCGACACTAATACATCTGAGTATGCTCCTCTTTCTTAGTGTGTTTGTTTTCAAAACAATCACGATGTGATATGCTCGTCGCCGGGTTTAGTTCACTCAGCGCTTTCTGTCACCTTTGTTGACTTTGCTAATAAGTGATAGCGATGAAAGCATTGCATATCTTCCGATCAATACCACTACAAGGAATATATGGACGAGGCAGCGCTGTCGTATATCATGACTAGGGAAGTTATGTATTTACATCGTCAGCTCGATGACAGATGGTGATGTGATCTGCAGGGGCGGGAACAGACATTGTAGGTTTAGGGGAAGAGAGGAAAGAAGGAGGGGGGGGGGGAGAGAAGGAAGGGGAGGCAGAGGTGGGGAGTAAGAGAAGAAGAGGGAGAGTAGGATTGTAGGATAGAAAAAGGAGAGGAAGAGGAGAGGAAGAGGAAGGGAGAAAGAGGGTAGGAAGGAGAGATTGAAGAACAGAGGAGGAGGAGAGAAAAATGATAAGAGGAAACGTAGCAAAGAGTTTGCACTTTCTAATTTGAATTGTAGTAATGATCAAACACAATGTGTTCCTTTGTGCAAAGTGGTTTAACGCCAGAGGAAATTAATATAACCGTAAAGAGGGGACAGTTTGTGGAGAGGGTGTGTGTGTGTGGGGGGGGGGGGGGGGAGGGCGATCACATCACCATATCCCTTTACAGGTGGCCTTCAATGATAATGCCGCCAGTCGTTCCTTACGAAACAGATCAGTGCATAAACGCAAGTACTTTTCAGAGGGTCCCGTCCGCGTGTTGGTGGTATCCTTTCAATTCAAGGAATTTGAGATCCATGTGCAGTAACGTACATCCCTGTTGAAATAGCTGACAGGAGGAAAAATACACGCAAACACACACACACACACACACACATAAACACACACACACACACACACACATACACACATACCCACAGACACTCGGAAGCGGTTACCCACAACTATACTTTGACGGCTGTGTTTTCCCGCTGCGGTTAAATCGCTTCGTGTAGCGACTCTTAAATGCGGTCCATCACTTTTCCGTATGAACAGCCAAATGAGCCTGATAATGATAGTGGTTTAGTGGATACCCACAGGCAGTGTGAACGTGTTTTCATGATTGTCAAAGCTGATATCTAATATTGATAGCACGTATCGTACGAACGTGTGTGAACGTCGCCTTTTTTTTTTCTAAAAGTTCACATCTACCATTGATATTACGTTATGTATAAACTAATGTGTATGTCTTATTGATCTTTTTCTCCCCCTCTCTCTCTTTCCCCGCCCCCACCCCCCCCCCCCCTCTGTCTCTCTGTCTCTCTGTCTCTGTCTCTGTCTCTCTCTCTCTTTCCCTATCTCACTTTTTAGGTGGTCTGCCATGCCATGGCAGATCACCTTTTAATTTCGTTAGAATTTTCTTTCATATTTATTAGGTGGTCTGCCATGCAGATCACCTCTTGTGTTTGTCCGAATTTTCTTTCTTTATTAGGTGGTCTGTCGTGCACCGACAGATCACCTTCTAATTTCGTCAGAATCTTCTATCTTATTTTTATTTTTTGCCCCCCATTTTTTTGTGGCATGGATATCTCAACAATGCACGTGTCATGTTTTATGATATTTTTACCATGTATAGGTATACATGTGAACTTGCAAAAATAAGATTTTCAAGGTCATGACGTCATCATGACGTCATCTACGAGCAGTTTAATGAAAATCTATTACCTCATGTAGCTCTAGAACCAATCATTTATAGCTAATGAAAATTGACATGCATAAATTTAATAATAATACAATTGATTTCAATAAATGAAAACGCGCGCGTACGCGTACGTTAGTGCAGAAACGCGCGCGCATAATTTTAAAATCCTCTAAATCAACTCAAAATTGTTTTGCATATGTTTCAGGCCATTTCAAGCATTTCAAAAATTTCCGCGCGTGCGCGCGCGTTCGCGCGTTTTTCCGTGCGTAACGCGAATAGAACGTCAAAATTTCGTTTTTTTACTGGATTCATGTTACTGACACTACATACAACACATCCTGTCATTTTGAGCAATTTCCATGCAATAACAAGGTCGTGCGGGTGCGTTAAAGTTCTAAGTCTGCACGTGCGTCAATACGTTTTTGTGTGCAAATATTGCAAAAAACATGACTACCTTCAATCGGCCATAGCTCCTCAGAATGGCTGGTGACCCACATTTTTTTTTTAATATTTAGAAAGAGTATGAAATGTAGATGTCATTTCATGTGTCATTTTACCAGTAAGTACTTGGTGACGTCATCATATTGCCATATGAATCGAAAAAATGAATTTTCAATTATGACGTCATGAACTTTTTTACCCGCTTTTGCATATCTCAGTAATCCTTTGTCAATTTTCTCCCAAATTTCAGTATGTTGTGCCTAGGACATTGCTCTGTGGCAGGCTTGCCGTAACTTTTCAATTCGTTAATGTCTTCAAGGTGAAAATATGATTGTAGGCATTAAAGTCAGAATCACACGTTTTCACGTGGAATGTCAAAAGGAGGGTCATTTATTTGAATCATGAAATGACATGGCAATCTTTCAGGAGCTATATCTTTTCCTATGTTACGATCTTTTACTCTGAAATTTTAGTATGTTGTAGCTGAATCTAGTAGCTTTCGGCCAAGTAGTCTCCATTTTTTCATTAGATATCGGGATCATGGCAAAATTTCAGCTTGAATATCGATTTCTATATCATTCTAGCCACTGCTAGCGGGCATTACGTGAAAAGTGAATGCGAAGATTTGTGGCTCAATGGGTAAGGCGATGTTTTATGAACGTGCATTTACCAGCCCATGTCAGTGCATGAATTTGCCAATGCAGACCACCTTATACTTGTCCACAAGTATGTCTCGTTTATTTATTAGGTGGTCTGCCATGCCATGGCAGATCACCTCTTGTGTTTGTCCGAATTTTCTTTCTTTATTAGGTGGTCTGCCATGCCATGGCAGATCACCTCTTGTGTTTGTCCGAATTTTCTTTCTTTATTTATTTATTTATTTATTTTTATTCCAAATTTTTGTGGCATCGATATCTCAACAATGCATGGACCATGTTTCATGAAATGTTCACCATGTATAGGTATATATGTGAACATGGTCCAGCAACATTTTCAAGGTCATGACGTCATCGTGACGTCATCTACGAGCAGTTTAATGAAAATCTATTACCTCATGTAGCTCTAGAACCAATCATTTATAGCTAATGAAAATTGACATGCATAAATTTAATAATAGTACAATAAATTTCAATAAATAAAAACGCGCGCGTACGCGTACGTTAGTGCAAAAACGCGCGCGCAAAATTTTAAAATGCTCCAAATGAACTCAAAATTGTTTTGCATATGTTTTAGGCTATTTGTAGCATTTCAAAAATTTCCGCGCGTGCGCGCGCGTTCGCGCGTTTTTCCGTGCGTAACGCGAACAAAACGTCAAAGTTCTGTTTTTTCACTGGATTCATGTTTCTGACACTACAAACAACACATCCTGTCATTTTGAGCCATTTCCATGCAATAACAAGGTCGTGCGGGTGCGTCAAAGTTCAAAGTCTGCGCGTGCGTCAATACGTTTTTGTGTGCAAATATTGCAAAAAACATGACTACCTTCAAACGGCCAAAGCTCTTCAGAATGGCCGGTGACCCCCAATTTTTTTTTAATATTTGGAAAGAATATGAAATGTAGATGTCATTTCATGTGTCATTTTACCGGTAAAAATATGGTGACGTCATCATATTGGCATATGAATCGAAAAAATGAATTTTTAATTATGACGTCATGAATTTTTTTACCCGCTTTTGCATATCTCAGTAATCCTTGGTCAATTTTATCCCAAATTTCACTATGATGTAGCCGAGACCTTCTTCTATAGAAGAGTAAATTTTATTTGTCATTTTGTTGATGTTCTCATGGTGTAAATTTCATTATTCGCATTAGTGTCATAAACGGACGCATGAACGTATTATGTCAATGGAAGGTGTCATCATTTTGCCAAGTCTCTGAAATGTTAGTATATTGTATGTGGATTGATGAGTTTTCTTGAGCGTTGCCTCTGATTTCTAATAAATAGATGGTGTCACCATGGAAAGACGATGGTATCGCCCTGCATTTACTATACCATGTTTGTGCACAAATTTGCCAATGCAGACCACCTTATACTTGTCCACAAGTATGTCTCGTTTATTTATTTATTTATTTTTATTCCAAATTTTTGTGGCATTGATATCTCAACAATGCATGAGCCATATTTCATGAAATGTTCACCATGTATAGGTATATATGTGAACATGGTCCAGCAACATTTTCAAGGTCATGACGTCATCGTGACGTCATCTACGAGCAGTTTAATGAAAACCTATTACCTCATGTAGCTCTAGAACCAATCATTTATAGCAAATGAAAATTGATATGCATAAATTTAATAATAACACAATTAATTTCAATAAATAAAAACGCGCGCGTACGCGTACGTTAGTGCAAAAACGCGCGCGCAAAATTTTAAAATGCTCCAAATCAACTCAAAATTGTTTTGCATATGTTTTAGGTCATTTTAAGCATCTCAAAAATTTCCGCGCGTGTGCGCGCGTTCGTGCGTTTTTTCGTGCGTAACGCGTACGCAGCCTCAAAATTCCATTTTTTTACTGGTTTCATGTCTTTGACACTACAAACAACACATCCTGCAATTTTGAGCCATTTCCATGCAATAACAAGGTCGTGAGGGTGCGTCAAAGTTGAAAGTCCGCGCGTGCGTCAATACGTTATTGTGTGCAAATATTGCAAAAAACATGACTGTCTTTAATCGGCCATAGCTCTTCAGAATGGCCGGTGACCCCCATTTTTTTTCTAATATTTTGAAAGAGTATAAAATTTAGATGTGATTTTATGTGTTATTTTACCGGTAAGTACATTGTGACGTCATCATATTGCCATATGAATCGAAAAAATGAATTTTCAATTATGACGTCATGAACTTTTTTACCCGCTTTTGCATATCTTAGTAATCCTTTGTCAATTTTCTCCCAAATTTTAGTATGTTGTGCCTAAGACATTGCTCTATGGCAGGGTTGACTTAATTTTTCAATTTGTCAAAGTCTTCAAGGTGTAAATATGATTATACGCATTAATGTAAAAATCAGACGTTTCTACGTGTAATGTCAATGGGAGGGTCATTTATTTAAAGTCATGAAATGACATGGCAATTTTCAGTAGCTATATCTTTTCCTATGTTACGATCTTTTAGTCTGAAATTTTAGTATGTTGTAGCTGAATCTAGTAGCTTTCGGCCACGTGGTCTCCATTTTGTCATTTTGTATCGGAATCATGGCAAAACTTCAGCTTGAATATCGATTTCTAAATCATTCTAGCCCCTGCTGGGCATTACGTGTTAAGTGAATGCGAGGATTTGTGGCTCAATTAATGGGTAAGGCGACGTCTTAAGCACGTGAGGCTCCCGGTTTGAGTCCTGGTGTGGGAAGGGTCAGTTTTTCATTCCTTTTGCTATGTATATTTTGCGACCTACTTCTGCTTCTTCTGTTCAATCCCTCACATCGTCATTTTCCTTGATATTTTCTTTCCCATTTTTTTCTTCTCGCCCCTTTATCTTAAATGACTATTAATTACACGTTGTTAGCACTTACATGCATGTGCCGACTTAGGCAAGTCTCTTTCCTGCGTGCTGCCTTTGATTTCTAATGAATTGATGTCACCATATTTCTAAATCATTGCAACCCCTTTTGTGTATTACGTGTTAAGTGAAAGAAAAGATTTGTGGATAAACTACTAGTAGTTCAGGTTCCATTTGTTAGGAACGCGCAACCCCGGTTCGAATCCTGGTTTGGGTGGGGTCATTCAATTTGCAATGTGATTTTTGCCACCTTCTTCTGTTCTTTCCCTCACTTGGCCTTCTCTTTGAGATGCTCTTTTCCATTTCTTCTCTCCCCAATTTATCTTACTTAATGATCAATTACATAGTATAAGCACTTCCGTCTTTGCATTAGGTGCTGATCCCAAAGTATATTAAATCATTTTATATTGTATTTTTAATTTTTTTCTAACTCAATGATTATTTGATTAACAGTTTTATTTAATTAAACAGTGTATTGAGTAGACTTTGAAGTTGGCAGTTAGGATAGTTTATTACTATTGTGTATGTCACGTCCACACACATACATACACACAAACACGTACACACACAAACACACACACACACGCACAGGGACAAACAAACGCATACGCGTACAGACACCCATACATGCAAACACATACACACGCATGTACACTCATGCATGCAAATGCATACACTTTATACACTTTGTTTGCTCTCTGTCTGGGTTGGACTTGATCGAGTGGAAATACTGCATGTCCGGTCAAAAATATCATGTTGATATCAGGCAAAGTTAATAAATATTTCATAACGAATGTACACTGTAAAAAGACTAATAAACACGTTTTACTTCCAGGATATTTCAAAAGTTTAATAAATGACATAATGGCATTTATGACATATTATCCTGGTCCTATTGGATGTGTAAATTTTAGTTAGATTTGGTCGAATTGATGTTTTAACTTTCAAACGAGTATTTTTTTTCTAAACACCTACTACTAATACGTACAATATAATAAATTCTATGAAATCACTATAGTCTATTTCTGTACCATTCCTGCCAATATATTTTACACAAGCTGGATGAAATTTTAGGCATATCAAAGATGCTGTCGAATTCATGGATCAAAATAGATGTACATCTTTACAGCCTGTTTTGCCATGTATTATGGAAATGCATGTTTAATCAACTACAGAAATTTGAGAGTGCACATACTGGTATGTTTCAGCCTTTCTGCGCAGATACTGACCTATTGCCCAAATATCTTTTTTTTAGTAAAATTTCAGTCTAATATATGGAAAATTTGATATTTTGTTGTGAAGTATGACTTAATTAACAGAGAATTGTGATATATCATCAATGTACCACATTAAGTGATATTTTGGTTTAATATTTCACAATTCGTCACATAATTAAACAGCATTTACAATTTTATCTTGATGTGATCTTTCTGACCCACATTAGAATTGTCATATATCATATATATCATATATTACCTGTCATATTACCTGTCATATATCACACTTGAACCAGGTTTTATGAAATTCAGTATATTATATGTCAAATGACATGTCACGATTTGACCTCGATTTAGAATTTTTCCTCACTAAAACTCGTACGGTAATAACCTGTGATATGCACTGCATTCTATGTTGCACACTCTTTCTTGTTATTTTATGTCATCAACAGGACAGGTTATTACCGTACTGGTTTTAGTGAGGAGAAATTCTAAATTCATGTAACAAGGAAAAATACATAACTTTTATAATCAATGAATATAAGGAATCAACAGAAAGCTGATGGCTTGTGAGTTGTGATAACCTTTAACATGTGGTTCAATACACGTAAGTATGAAGTCCATTATTTAATTTACATACAGTATAAGGTGAACCTGAGTACAAAAATCACATACAAATACGTACTTTAAGAAATAATCAAAGAAAGCCTAATACAAGCAAACACACTAAAAAAAAAAGACAAAAACAAAACAAAAACAAAAAACAAAACCAAACGAATGATTAACAGCTAAGACAATAATCAACAGAGTAAACAGTATGTAATATCAATATGTTGAAATATAATGTGCTTATGTATACCTCCATAATTATATATAATTATGCCCCGATGGCAAGTTGAATTACAACAAAATATGTGACTATGCACCACCCAAGCAAGGTCGAAAAACCTCGGCGGGCTCAATCATACCAATAGTATGAGTGAGCTAAGAACTTGGTTGCATAGGAAAATTACCTTGCGACCTGCCAAAGTTATAGGCACGATCAAGCAACTTGCTCTTGGATGCGTCGCAGTATCACAACTATCCACATTCCTGACTTTTCACCATAAAGAGCGTGAGGCTCCAAAAATAAATACTAGATGTGTTTAAAATACAACCAAGAAACTCGCTCCTTATAATGAAACACAAAGTGTGGCATAGAACAAGAAACACAGGAGAGAGAATATAGCACCGAAGTGGTGTCGTTCCATGAGCATGCTGTCAAGACAATCGGCTCAGGCTCACTCTAGTGAGAGGCTTAGCGGTCCGATATTGTTTAGCGGTCCGATATATACAACAGTGAGAAGCAATAAGTATATTGTACTATGGTATTAACAAGACAAATCAACATATCCAAAGGTCTGCATGTAAACAGGTGGTTTGAAGCTCAATGAATTGAAGCAAACTTTGGGAGTTCTTACAGTACATGCTAATAACATGTGGAATGCTTGATTGTATTAGAAAATACAAGAAAGGACACCAATACCAGTGGTTAATATACATAACATCTATAGCGAACTTGACATGAAAGTTATTGACATTTTTAAATATGGCTTCATATGCAAAAATAGTGCTTTCAGTCTTTCATATTGTCAATGGAACTTCCCCCAGTTACAATAAATCTTTCATTCACAACTATCAGCCCTCACAAACCTTAAGATCCCCCACACCCGGCTTTTTGCAAGTTCCCGGTTCAAAGAAATTGTGAGCAAAACGGAGCTTTGCTAACGCAGGGCCAACCCTGTGGAATTCTCTTTCACAGAGTTTGAAAACCCTGACGTCAGTGACCACGGTCAAGGACAAACATACCCGTATAATGATGTTTTTTGACACACAGCCATATGTTTTAAGTTGTAAAGTTCGTACTTGTATTCTATTTGTTTTCTTTTTCCTCTTTAATTTGCTCTGTAGCTCCTTGAACATCTAATTCAGATGGAAAGTGCACTATTTAAATTCTACGTATTATTGTCATTATTATTATTACTATACAAAGTAATGGACATGATTATTATCCACACGTTTATGTAAACACAAGCTGATAAACAGTAAAGAAAATGTGCAGTATGGCAACAAAGAATTGATGGAGAATGTTCTTCTATCTCGTAATGTAGACTGGTCATGTGTGGTGATGTGTCTCTATTGGTGCATGTTGACATTCAAGTGGCTTGGTCTGTGAGCACATAGTCAGTTCTGGTCACCCACTACCTCAGTGGCATCCGTCAGCTGGATAGGCTTTTGTGTGTGTCCAGGGACTGGGAACTAGCTAGGTTGGCGAACCTCCATGAAGATGTGTTTCTACATGATGAAGAGGTTGCTAAGGGATGGTGCGTGGGAGGACGTCAAGAGGACAGGTGCTGGGGCCCCAGGTGAGAGGACTCTACCCGGTGTAGGCATTGATCAGCATGAACCTGCACATACGCTGGTATGACCTGTGTTGGAATTGTGCATGAATTGTTATGTTTACTAAACATGTAATGAAAGAAAAAGGCATCATTATCACAAGGCACTAAGTTTTAATAATTTCTAACATTTCATCAATTTGATGTTATGCAGCAGTGCATTATGAAGAATGGAGATCATTATGTAGTGTAAGGCACATATGACACTATCAAATGCACAAAAGGAATGGAGACAAATGTTAGGAATCTTACTTTTTATTACAGCTAAGGGTGCTGGCCATAATTTGATACTACTGGTCTTATTTGGTGTTTTTTTTCTGTCTTGAAGTCTCAAGAACTATGAAAGGAGCACATTATCATTATGTGAAAGGAGTAATCCATTCATACGATCTTTAAGTGCATTCTTCTGTACGTCTTGGTGGTACAAAACACATGCTATGTGTAACCTTACAGCGGCGTGTTAGATCACTGTACCTGTTCAGAGGACTGGTACATGGTGGGAGAGGAGGCATTGAGATGGAAAGCACTGGTCAGGGTCACAGGTGAAGTCAGCTCTGGACTACTCGATGCAAGACACGTTGTACCTTCGCTTGTCCTTCTATTTATCAATAGAAGTAAAGTTGATGAGAATGAAAACAACATTTTAACCAAACATGCATACATTTATTAAATGTCATATAAATCATTTACTGTACGGTCATTAAACTGGTGATTGTCCTCTTAGTGTACTAGCAGTACAACAATACTATTTTGACATTTAATGATTGTACTATATTTCAATGCTGTAAATGTCATAAATTATTTACCGTACAGTGATTAAACTGGTTATTGTCTTATTAGTGTACTAGCAATACAACAATACTACTTTGACATTTAATGATTATACTACCTATCAGTGCTGGTGCTTTAAGAAATGTTAGGTTTTATTACAGCTAAGGGTGGTGGCCATAATTTGATACTACTAGTGTTATTTGGTGTGGTTTTTTTCTGTCTTGAAGTCTCCAGAACTATGAAAAGAGCAAAATGTCATTTAGTGAAAGGAGTAATCCATTCATATTCTTTCAGTGCATTCTTCTGTACGTCTTGGTGGGACAAAACACATTCTATGTGTAACCTTACAGCGGCGTGTTAGATCACTGTACCTGTTCAGAGGACTGGTACATGGTGGGAGAGGAGGCATTGAGATGGAAAGCACTGGTCAGGGCCACAGGTGAAGTCAGCTCTGGACTACTCGATGCAAGACACGTTGTACCTTCGCTTGTCTTTCTAACAATATAAGTAAAATGATAACAATGAAAACACGATTTTAACAAAACATGCCTACATTTATTAAATGTCATATAAATAATTTACTGTACGGTCATTAAACTGGTGATTGTCCTATTAGTGTACTAGCAGTACAACAATACTATTTTGACATTTAATGATTGTACTATACATGTATTTCAATGCTGGTGCTTTAAGAAATGTTAGTCTTTATTACAGTAAGGGTGCTGGCCATAATTTCATACTACTGGTGTCATTTGGTGTTTTTTCCTGTTTGGAACTTTCCAGAAGTATTAAAAGGAGCACATTGTCATTATGTGAAAGGAGTAATCCATTCATACGATCTTTTTGTGCAATCTTCTGTATGCCTTGGTGGTACAAAACACATGCTATGTGTAACCTTACAGCGGCGTGTTACATCACTGTACCTGTTCACAGGGCTTCTCCTTCTTCTTTCTTGTGAGGTAGTAGAACATCAAGCTATTTCTTGGAGCTGCGTAAGCCAGTTGAGTTGTGCGTCTTTTGGGCACTACAGATCAGTCATCCCGTCAAGGGGTTGGAGGTCGGGACAGTGGTACAGGATATGACCTGTTGTCTGCTTGTCTGCACCACAGGTGCATGCCAGTGAATCCCTGAGTTTCCATCGGTACATGCTGGCATTGAATCTCCCAACCCCAGACCATAGCCGGTTCAGTGTGACCCACTTCCTCCGAGGTAGGTCCGAGTCAGCAGGAGCTTTGATGCCGGGGGGGACAGTGAATTGCCTTGGACGAGCCGTCCTTTCCCAGCACCTTTCCCACTCTTGCAGCGACTAAAGGTGGATCTGCTGAGGGCAGCTGCATGACGGGAGAAAGGTTGGCGTGTTTGGAGGCGTTGGTTGCCTAGGTTCAGGGATTCAGTCGTGATTTTGTGCAGGAGGTGTTCAGCATCAGCAAGGGATTTGATTGTGAGCTTGTCCATTAGGTTGTCACGTCGTAGCCTTGGTGGTGCGATTCCAGCGAGGACTAGGAGGAGATCTGTCGGTGTAGGACGGAGACGTGGTGAGCCGCATGGTGTCATTCAGGACACGATCCAGCTTTTTGGTGTGGGTACTCCTGCACCACGCTTGCGCAGCATATTCAGCAGAGCTGTAGACCAGGGCTAGGGCTCCTGTGCGAAGGGTGGATGTGGATGCACCCCATGCTCTGCCAGCCAGGCAACGCAGCAAGTTGTTCCTTGCCAATACTTTTGCTCGTTGGGCTTCGAGGTGCCGTCTGTACGTCAGCTGACGGGCCAGTTTCACCCCGAGGTATGTTGGGTGGAGGTTGTTCGGTAATGGTGTCCTGTTACAAAGAACAGTTATCTGTCGCTTGGCTTCCTTTGTGTTGAGATGAAAGGCAGTTGCAGTAGTCTTGGCAACGCTTAGCTTAAGTCTCCACATCTTGAGGAAGTCTGTGAGTAGCCCCATGTCTGCTGTAAGCGCGCTCTCTACATTGTTGCAGCTCCTATCAGTATACAACAGTGCCAGGTCATCTGCGTAGCCATACTGTCGTGAAGCTGTGCAAGGTAGGTCGCTGATGTACACATTGAAGAGCATGGGGGACAGAACTGAGCCCTAGGGCACCCCGTTCCGTAGGCAGCGTGTCCGACTACTTTGTCCATCGCTGGTCTCGACTATGAAGCTACGGTTCGCCAGAATTGTTGTGAGGAACTGCACTAGGTGAGGGTCTGGGATGGTGCGGAGAAGCTTTAGTGTCAAACCATGATGCCACACTGTGTCGTAAGCTGCAGTGAGATCCACTAGAGCAGCACCTGCCTTGTTGCATTTTTCAGAGGGATGCTACATGATGGGACAGGAGGCATTGAGATGGAAAGCACTGGTCAGGGTCAAAGGTGAAGTCAGCTCTGGAGTACTCGATGCAAGACACGTTGTACCTTCGCTTGTCTTTCTATTTATCAATATAAGTGAAGTTGATAGGAATGAATACAAGACTTTAACCAAACATGCATGCATTTATTAAATGTCATATAAATAATTTACCATACAGTGATTAAACTGGTTATTGTCTTATTAGTGTACTAGCAGTACAACAATACTACTTTGACATTTAATGATTATACTACCTATCAATGCTGGTGCTTTAAGAAATGTTACTTTTTATTAAAGCTAAAGGTGGTGACCATAATTTGTTACTTCTAGTGTTATTTGGTGTGTTTTTTCTGTCTTAAAGCCTCCAGAACTATGCAAAGAGCACCATGTCATTATGTGAAAGGAGTAATCCATTCATACGATCTTTTAGTGCATTCTTCTGTACGTCTTGGTGGTACAAAACACATGCTATGTGTAACCTTACAGCAGCGTGTTAGATCACTGTACCTGTTCAGAGGACTGGTACATGGTGCGGAGAAGCTTTAGTGTCAAACCATGATGCCACACTGTGTCGTAAGCTGCAGTGAGATCCACTAGAACAGCACCTGCCTTGTTGCATTTTTCAGAGGGATGCTACATGATGGGACAGGAGGCATTGAGACGGAAAGCACTGGTCAGGGTCACAGGTGAAGTCAGCTCTGGAGTACTCGATGCAAGACACGTTGTACCTTCGCTTGTCTTTCCATCTATCAATATAACTGAACTTGATCAGAATGAAAAGAAGATTTTAAGCAAACATGCATACATTTATTAATTGTCATATAAATACATTACTGTACAGTCATTAAACTGGTGATTGTCTTCTTAGTGTACTAGCAGTACAACAATACTACTTTGACAATTAATGATTATACTAGCTACATGTATCAGTGCTGGTGCTTTAAGAAATAGTTCTCATTGCAAAAATAACAAAAATGGAATGGATCACACATCTATCGTTTATAGGTCATTACTAACAAAACACTCTGTTGTATCAGGTAATTTGGAGATAAAAAATAAATAGCAGCAAACTTAATTCAAAATTACAATTCAATTTTACAACATGAGAACAACTAAAATGAAAAGTGACATTAATGCGTAAAATACATGCATGTATGTGCTCATCATTAATACAAAAATACATAATTCAATTACTAGCACAATGGTTTGCTTGTTCATTTGTCTGTTATCTTTCTTTCCAATGTGCATTCTTACAGTAAATCTTTGTGTTTAAATGTCTATGTTATATCTATTTCTTTATCTATTTCTCATGGTTGTCTTATAATTTTCTTTGTATATCAATATAAATCAAGTTGCACTTGACTATTAATTCTTGTACATGTAGTTGTCAGTAAATTCACTATATGATATAAATCTAAAATAGAATCTTAACAGCTTCATGATAACTGTAATATGTACTAACAACTTCTGTTTCCACTGAATCTAATCCTTTGCTGTATACATGATCAATCAAAGTTCCATTCTCAGTTGTAGCACTTGAAACATGCTGTTTATATCCTTTATTACACATTAGTTTCATGACTTGTGAAGAGTCTTTAAACAAATCCTCATTAAAATCGCCCATTACAATGCATCTCGTGCTTCTTTTGTGTAATTCGTTAAGTAGATTGTCTAGACATTGACAGAATGATTTCATGCTATATAATGGAGGTCGATATACAACTGAAATAACAACAGATATGGGATTTGTTATAAGAACTGCAATAAATTCCAAGTTGTCAACAGGAATCTTTAATCTAGATACATGTGCATGCTTGATATACATTGCAACACCTCCATGTGATTGTTCTTTGAATTGCTTTCCATCACCAGAATTGCAGTATGAAAGATGTCGTGGCTGATGATAAAATCTAAAGTTGTCTATAAGAACATCCAAAATATTCTCATTGTTTATCCATGTTTCTGTAAAACATATAAAATCTGTATTTAAAAATTGACACTGGGATTTGAAATCTATAAAGTGCTGTTTCAAACCCTGTATATTTTGCATGATCAACGAGAAATTGTGAACATTGACATCTTCCGAAGTGCTTTCCTCGATAAAAGGAGTCATTTTATCCATGCTTTCTTTGATTTGT
The DNA here is from genome assembly GCA_963669155.1 of Arbacia lixula. Classification (NCBI taxonomy): domain Eukaryota; kingdom Metazoa; phylum Echinodermata; class Echinoidea; order Arbacioida; family Arbaciidae; genus Arbacia; species Arbacia lixula. The sequence goes on from OZ022597.1 coordinate 1,928,804, forward strand.
GGATTACAGTGTATGCGTTTTTGATCAAAATTTTCTATGACAAGTCCAGATAAGGAAGTAACCCGACTGAGCCCAACATATGCTTGTCCAGATTGAAAAATAGTTTTTAATGACACAACAGCTTTATCTAATGTCAAACCTTGTACTTTATGAATGGTACATGCATAAGCAAGTTTAAGAGGAAATTGTTGCCTTATAATTTTCTTACCAATTGACTCTTGAGACAATTTAATTGAATGAATACCAACATCAGCTTTGTCAAAATCAACTCGAATGCAAACTGGTTTAAACTTTGTCTGATCCCATATTATTTCTACTACATTACCAAAACATCCATTTGTAAGGCCTTTGTTTACATCAATGTTCTTTATCAACATGACTCTAGCATTAACAGCAATCCATAAATAATTAGGCAATTGGTTTTTTTTTCTTGTACAAGGTTTTTCACGGATTTTATTTCCATTTCTAGCGTCTTTCTCAGTGTCCTCTGCTTTTATACATATCACATCATCACATTTTTTATGCAATAATTTCTTGTTCCAAGCATCTACTTCTTTGTTACTTGAATATATGTGGAGAACATTTGCACATTCTTCACCAGTTTCACGAGATGTAAGCATGGCTATGTCTCCATCACACAAAATATCGGCATGTTCTTTAACACGTAATCTGTTCAGAAGATGGGCAAATTCAATATCGTCTTTCTGTCTCATAATGTCCTCCAGTTCTACTTTCTTGAAATTATCATTCCACAATCCACCTTCGAGTGTGTCATTATATAAAGAATTTCCAAATACAGGAGGTAATTGATACATATCTCCCACAGCTATAACCGAAACACCAGCAAAAGCAGTTTGATTACGGGATTGTTTTATTTGACGGAGTCGACTATGGATATAGTACATCAACTTTTGATCGACCATTGATATTTCATCGATGATTAAAATTTGCAATTGACTTAGTTTATTTCTAAGGACACTTATTTTCTCTTCACTAAGTGGCTGATAGGGCATCTGTGCGTTAATTGGAATTGAAAGAACACTGTGTATCGTATGGCCATTGATATTGTATGCAGCTACTCCAGTAGGAGCCACTTTCAGTACTGAGACATCATCAGGATGGTGTAACATTCTGGCTAGTATACGACTTACTTCATAGTAAATGGATTTAACCAAATGACTCTTTCCAGTGCCAGCACCACCAGTTATGAATATATGAAAAGGTTCCACCACTTTTCCATTCACTGTATCTAAACACCATTGACGTACTTTATAAAACACACTCTGTTGCTTTTCATTCAAAGACCTCATCAAAGAATGTCCATCTTGTTTAGATATTTTTGTTGATCGAAATTCTATGCTATAATCATCTTTTTTTGGCTCACGTTTTAAATCAGGGATATCAAGGTCTCCATCACAATCTTCTAAGTCTACACTCTCTCTCGTATGTTCAAGTCGCTCTACTTCAGTTTCTGGACACAGAAGACCCCAAGCATCTTCTTGTGGACCAAATTTGTTTAAGTGCTCTTGTGCTTCATCAATTGCGGCAGCGTTTATTTCAAAAACACTTTGATTGGTACACACAATTGACCTCACATTTTGTATTTCACATCCACATAATTTTACAGAACCCCTTTCAAAGAACTCTTGGTGTGTCTTAAAAGTTGGAGGCTTCAATTGCTCATCATAAAAATGTGGTAAAAACAGTTGTAATATGCTTAAGTAGTATTTGTCAGGTGAAGTGGAAGCAGAGAATCTGGGATATCTTATAATTGCATCTTTAGTACGTGTACGTTTCTGTATATATCCTAAATTGTTATCCAATTTAAAGACATTTTTACTCTTTGTACTTGGCTCTTGTGATGCAGTTAAAATTCTATACTGAGAACAAAATGTTGCTAGACACATATTTTTGAATTCTGTAATTCTAGGTCGAGCTTTGTACCTGTCAAGTTTACTAGGCATCCAAATATTCTGATCATCATCTCCATCTGGTTTGTTTTGTATTACGCTTAACGGCAGACTCATTCTAACAGGATCAGGTCCAACAGGAATGAATTCCACTTTTCTTGAACATTCTTTTAGTCTGAGACTACATACACGATAAACACTTTCTTGAGCAGATACTTCACGATTCTGCATATATGCCTGTCCAATTTTTTTCATACTTTCCTTGGCATCTTTATTTCCTTGTTCCATTTCAGTTAGTGTGTGATTCAAAAGCATTCCCATTTCCCGTTCAGCTTTTGACATATAGGAAACGATGTAAGCTACACATGCATACGGATTGGTTACGTATTGCAGATCCATATTTGCATTCCAGCATCGAAGTAAGTTTGGATTGTATTGATTAACCCATACATCATGCGGATCTCTCTTGATAACTATATTGTCCTGTGAAGCAATTTCATTATGCGCTTTCTCAAAATGAGTTTGTGTAATACCAAGTTTCTCAAAGAGATGCCTTGTACTGTTGTATTCACTTCCATCAGATAAAGCATCTTTAACAGAACTTAACAATTCTTTTGCATCAGATTTAGCCTTTACAGAAGCTTTGACTTGGCACTCAACATCACATTGATTTTTCCCACTGTCATTAGCTTTATTTATTTCAGGTTTCATGATGAATGTTCTTTCAGATGGTGGTTTTGGAAAATGGAATCTACATGCTGTTCCTTTCTTTTTGCAAGATTTGGAATGTTTTTTACTGTGTTGTTGTACAGTGCTGACTATTTCATATAGTTCTGGATCTTCCTTTTTGTCAGGAATCTGGCAGGAAATGTACGTATCTATGAATCGTATGACATCCTTATCTTTATCGATTCCCAACTCTGGAGCATTTTCAACCCATAATAATGAATGTATGTGAGGGGAACCTCTTGCCTGGTATTCCACACGGTAGACCATATCAATTATTTTACCAATTGGTGCAGCTGGAGACAGAATAACTTTATTCATGAAAGTGTGAAATCTTTTATCAAACATTCTCGCAACTGTAACTGGATTTGATCTTAAAAGATTACACTTTTCTGTCCAATCCAATTCAGTCGATTTCCTGGAGTCTCCCTGCTGTGTTAACAATGTATTCATTATTTCTGGCCATCTCATATCTGCAGCTGAAAATGATGCAAACCATGTTGGCTTTCCAAGCTGTCGTACCATTGCCATCACATCTTTTTGTGTCTTTTGCCAATAAGGAGGTGTTCCACGAATTTGCTTTAGAAATTTATATCCTTTGTCTGATTTTAGTATCTTTTGAACTGTATCTGCATCTTTCAAATCTGAAGCAGTTATTGTAGAAGTGTCATCCTTTTTGTCTCGACTTTGCCTTAATGCAATAGAAACTTGTGACAAAACCTGTTGAATTTCATAAATATATTGTGCATAAAAGATGTAATCTGTACTTCGGGCAAATCTGTTATCGACATGCATCAGTCGATTATGTAAGTAGCGTCCCAAAGTTATCTTCTCGTTTCTTTTATCATGGAATGTTGGTTGACCCTGTGGAAATAACACTGGAAAACATTTTGCCTCATTGCTTTCATCTTGCAATACTGAAACAGGGCTTTTTCCTTCGCAAGGAGCGCAACATATGATGTCATCAAAGTACTGATCTAGAATTTCTTGTCCAATATCTGCAGGCTGCAAACATGTATCTAACTGTATTCCACATAATCTCTCTTCTAAATCATCTTCAGGGTCATTGTTACCCCTCATTTCAGCATTTCGGGAATCATCAATTTTGTCTTTCTCTTTATCTCGCTCTTCCTCAAGTTCTCTGATATCATTTAAGATATGTGTCTCACCAAAAGTTTCAAAGACTTCTGTTTCATTATCATTTTCATTCTGATCTAATGTGTTTTTCCACTTAGTATCTATGTTTACATCTAAATACCACTTATTACTTCCTTTTAAATAGTGCAAAGCATTCATCAATTTGGTCTTATCTACAAATTTGTACTTGTAGTAGCTTTTGAACGACAATTTTCTTTTCAGTTTAACACGGATCAATTGATCTTCTGTCTGTGGTCTTGGCAACATCTCTACTGTTTCATAAGTATTTGAAGGCACGCATACGACTGGACCATGAACTCCATTTTGACCTCCTCTAGGCAAAGCCATTAACTTCATGAAAGGGATATTCAATGCAATCAAGTGCTGTTCTAAACTGTTCAAATTTGCAAGTTCTCCTGGAACTCTGTGAAGGTGTAAGTTGTTCACGTTTGCTTCTGCAGGTACTTTCCCAGATTTCAGCTTATTGTGACAGGTGAAACAAATCCATAGTGAGGATCTAGATGACTGGCCTATTTGACATGGTGATTCGCATTGTGAATTGCAAACATGTAAATATTCCTCATTTATACACCTTTGAAGCTTATAATTTGTCTTTGTACATTTTTTTACTTGATTCTGAAAGAGAAGTTTAAAGCAAACACAGCAGACAAATTCTGGACCATGGGAAATAATCTTCCTAAATTCCTGAAGTACATTATCAAACTTTGACATTTCCTGTGTTTTAGCTACAGCCCTTTCCCTATTTTGTTTCATTACATTTTGCCTAAAGTTCTCAATTGTTTTGTACTTCATTTTTAATCTTAACAATTTCTTTTGCTTTATATTAATGTTGTTGTACCTTGTTTGGGACAAGTTTTTCATAGATACCTTTTGCTTTTTACGAAAATATTCATTTTCTTTATATTTACTTCTCATGCTTGCTCTCATTGTAGCTTTTTGTGTTTGTTTGAAATGGTCATTTTTCTGATATTTATTTCTCATGCTTACTCTCATAGTAGCTTTTTGTGTTTGTTTGAAATGGTCATTTTCCTTATATTTATTTATCATGCTTACTCTCATAGTAGCTTTTTGTGTTTGTTTGAAATGGTCATTTTTCTGATATTTATTTCTTGTGCTCCTTCTCATAATACAACTATGCTTCTGTTTAAAATGTTCGTTGTTGGTATACAAATCTCTCATTTTATTTCGCATTGTTCTTTTATGACTTTCTTTGTATTTTTCATTAGTAATATATTTCTGTTTGTTTGAATGAAGAAGTTTAGACCTATACTGCAAATCAGAGTATTTACTTTTCATAGTATTGAGGTGTGTTTTCTGAAATTTTATATCATGTCTGTACTTTATGTTCTGCCTTTGTTTCTTGATTTTGTATGACATATCGTTGTCTCTTTTTTCATTACTTTCTTTTTTCATCAAAGCACGTTTTTCTCTCATTTGCTCTCTTTTGCGAACCTTAGTTTGATTGTAAGACTGTGGTGTACGCCTTTTCTTTGTTTTCCTGTCAATTGTTTTTACTTGCACATCAGGCATTTCTGATATATTATTTCCTTTAACATCCACCTCACTATCCAAAGAAAAAGATTCAGATGATTGGACTGACAAAACAACATCATAATGAATGCAATGTGTATGTTTCAGGTAGATTCCTTTCTCAGTTGTCACACTTCCAACTTGGATATTTCGGCCACAAAATATGCTCCATCTACAAAGCTGATCATTATATACATATATATCTGTTTCAATCAAATTTGCTAGAACCATAATTTCCATTTCTGTAGCCCAAGTACCATTATCCAGTATGTTACTCTTTGAGATATAATCAGCAACACTTGTATAACCTGTTCTCAACAAGCTAACAAATATTTCTTTGTTTTTCAACAGATGAACAACAATGGCTTTCCTTAATACGGTATGGTTTCCTTCGTTTCCTGTGATAGCAAATGAAATTGCACGATAAAAGCAGTTTCCATCGCCAGTAATATGCTTAATGTTTCTAGGTTCGGTTAAAGGTGTACACACTTCAAGTCTATAATCAGAATTATGACAATCAACATCAGGTATTTCAACTTTTCTACAACATTGTTTCCTTCTTATTTCATCAAGAGGTTTAAACCACATAGTTGAACGAACTTCACTGAGTATCAACAGTTCTTCAGGATCTGTTTCACATTCATTTTCATCAATTTTCAAGTCATTATTTTCTTTCACTTCAATTTGTCTAGAGTCTGTTTTTCTTATTTTTTTACAGGGGTCAACACTAACTTCGACATCGCTTTCTATGTTTTTCAGTTTTCGTTTTCCACTCATGGTTCTCTTTCTATTCTGCAATTTCTCCCCTAGCTCTGAGTCATTCAAGTCACTTTCACATTGCAAAGTACAATTTTCAGTCTTTTGTTTCTTATCATTGTCACTCACTGCTTTAATGATATTTCCTTTCTTAGAGCAAAGACTGTTAAGTTGTGTCTCTGTTAACTTGGTTAGCTCAATTGTCACACTTTTCAATTTCAATTGTTGACCATTGAAATGCATGTTAGGATTATTTGCATTATCAGTACAAGATAAATCTTGGGTTTGAATACTTTCTTCTGTGCTACTCTGATTAAAGCTTGGTAATTCATCAAAAATGTCATACTGAATGGAACATTCAGATGTTTCAGACACATTTGCGCATTGTCCACTTCTTGATGGAAGTTGACCAGAGGGTATATCGTGTAACTGGGGATATCCTTTCAAGGTTTCACTTTTTCCAGAAGTTGTTTTGACATTAACGCTAGTTACTTCACATTCAGTGCACATGGGGCATCCCATTGTTTTAGCTAATCTCATGCAGTGCTTGTATACACCTTGCCAACTTGGAGTATGAAGGAGAATACTGTATCCTTGCTCAATCAGTAAGCCTCGTCTGCTTCTTGAATGTGAATCAAATATAAAAAAACCATCTTGACCTGATATGACCATAAATGTACATCCAGCAAAAGTCACAAAACATCCATCAGAGTCACTGCTGAGTTCACGTTCAAGAATTCCCTTCAATGGCATTGTAAGAGACTGGGCCAATAATGATTCATCTCCATCTAACAATCCACCCACAGACTCGCATGTTTTAATCTCAAACAATTGATCATATGCATCCACAAATTCAAACAGATCAGATATCAACAAGTATTCCTCAATGACTGAATTAAATTTTCGTATGTTACAATATAATTCATCACCATTATTCAAAACCCTATCTAGATCTGTACACTTCCACTCATTGGCATTTTTTACTTTGCTATACATCAGTGCAGATAACGAATTTGCAACACACTGCTTTCCACTTGAATTGCCAAATTTTTGGTCACCTTGATGAAATGTTCCTTGGGTAACATGTCTTATTTCTGTATTGACTTTTGCACACTTGTTTGGGAGATCACTAGTGGACTGGTACTTATGCCCAACCTGACTTGCAAATTGCACATTATGAGAACGTGGATTTGCTGTCACTTGGTGAGTAGGTTTTGTTGTGCCAATTTCAATTCCATTTGCTTCTTCAGTTTGCACTGTCAATATTGGATCTGTAGCAAATGATTCAGGACACTTCACATGTTCAGCTGTTGAAAATTCACGTTTCACTTTTTCTGCTTTGCTTTTCTGTTCAGCTGCATCCTTCACTTTGGTTACCATTGCATGCTCTTGGTCACATACCTCATGGTTGGTTAAAGGTGACTTCTTGTCCATGCACACTTCAATAGATTCATTTTGAGAACAGCTACTCTTCATGCTGTATGGTTTCAGATCAACAGGTATTTCATCACTGGTTTGTTTCAATAGGACTCTACTAGCTGTAGTGGTTGAAGACACTGTCGACACAGATGATGCACATGTTTCACTGCAGTGATCAATTGAATCAGTTGTAGAGATAAATTGTTCACCTTGAGGTACAACAGCATTGTCACATATCGTGTCATATTGCACTGTTCTCGGAGAGGTTGGCATTTTCAATGCGTCAGTCTTTGATCTGTACATACATGTAACTACTACCTGTGTCAGCTTGTACATCACATCACGTGGGAGCTTTAATGAATTGCACAACTGTATGCAATAAGAGTACACTCCAAGCCAAGTTTCAGTGTGCATGAGAATGCTTTTGCCATGTCTACTGTAACATCCTCTTCTACTTCTGGAATGTGGATCGAAGATGTAGTAGCCTGTTTCATGTCGGATCACTAGAAAAGTCTGATTACTGAAACTAATTAGACAGCCATCACAATTTTCAATTGATTCCTGTAGTCTGTTGAGTAGCGATTCTGGATGTGTGTGCTCAGAGAGTGGGCCTGTAATCACTTGAGAAAGAGATATGCTCTCACCTTTGGCGATTTCAGATTCATCACAACTGTTTGAGGGAAATTGCATTGAACATGTTGTGAGAGCATCAATATCTGAAGGAGACCATTCACTAGGAGATTTCTGTTTACTGAACAATACAGCCATTTCACTTGCCTTGGAGCAATCATCAGTGGCACGTTGACATAGTTTTGATTCATCGTGACAAACTCTTCCTCTACACATGAACTTCAGGTCATTTACACTGACTTCATCTTTGATTTCCACTTCTGATGTACATGTTCTGGACTTTTCATTCTTTCCTTTCACTTTTGATTTGGGGACAGTGGTTGGGGCTTTACTAATCCTGGGTGATTTGCAATACAGATGCCTCATTGATTTCCCAATGTATGTCACTCCCTGTTCTTTTTTGAATTCACGACACTCATCATCATTCAGCCTACACTTCATATTGACTGATGTCAATCCACCCTTCTTTTCCAAGAATTTTGTTTTTCTAGATTTCATTGATTCCCATCTTGAACAAGATTCCTTTTCCATGTCAAATGCTTTTCCTTCATTCACTGGTTCATCCACACTGGGCACATACATTTCATTTCTCCTCTTTTTAACACTTTTTAGTTCAGGTGAGCATGATCGTTTCTGTCCCTTATTCACGTACCTTTTCTTCTTTGTGAAGCGTCCACATCGATCTCTTGTCATCTTTTTTACGCCTTCAACAGGATTGCAGTCTTGCTCCTCGACATCACGTTCTGGACTGATAGGTTCATAGGCGTTTACATCGATTGGGATACCTAGTTGGTCAAACATACGGACAGATATATTGTTGGTTCCACAAATGCAAATCCATACAAGTCTGATGTCCATCAGTTTGTCTTCACATGAAATGTTCAAACATGACACATGGTAACATCTCAAACAGGTTTCACACTTGACCTCATTCTCATTTTTTTGCACACCTTTTCCACAAATGAAGCATTCTGCCACTTCCTCTAATCCTTCAGTCTTTGTACCAGCAACCATTTTGCCTGTGATAGTATAACGTTCCTTGAAGTGAAATTGCTCCAAATCCTGAATGTCTCAAGCTTTGCTTGCAATACGTATAATTTGGAATTGTGAATAAGACACTTATGTAAAATGTTTTATATATTTCACCAAGTAATAACCCTTCCAAGAATTTTGTAAATAGTTAGCACAACGACTAATATATGGTCTGCAATTTTTTTTTTAACACAAGGTTGTTTTTAACATCAAGATCCTCAATTCTATTTTGGAAATTAATGGCCTTAATTTTTCTCTTAATTTCGCCCTGCCAGTTCACACGTTACTTGTGATATAAACCTGTATTATATATTATCAAGTTTATGTATCTTGTTTTAACAATCGATCGTATGCACGTACGATTGTGTTCAGTACATGTACTGTATATGTGCAGAGTATAATGTTTCGGCCTCAAGATGGCGTTCTAACACTAACTTTGCATTCAGTGTCCACAGCGTTTGAGTATATGTCAGCCACAAGATGGCGCTTTTAAATTAAAATCAATTAAATAACTGATCGTTTCAACCGTGTAGAGTATACTTAGCTCTGAACTCTTCAATTAAGAGGCTACCTCTTTCATGCAATTTATTACCTTCGTTTTAGTCAACTCTTACAATTGCCTATTTTTCTGTTTCTGCCTCAAAATAATGTTCTTCTTGTTATGTGTTACTTCTTTGATCCCTGAACTATCTTCTTATTATCAACCAACTACTGTATAGTGCTTTTACAACATGACAACAGGCATATATGTAATCAAACAAACAATTCAATCTCAACCATCAACACTATAACTCTTTATATCTAAACCAATCACTGTACTCAAGCTTTTACATTTCCATTCAAACTTGTACGTGTATTATTGTCTGATTTCTTTTACAGCTCATTCACTCACTTCTAAGAATTCACTTGTAATCTTTCTTTCACTTTTTGAGATTTCACATGTATTTCACACTTATATTTCACGTTCACTCACTTATAGAATTCACTTGTAATCTTTCTTTCACTTTTGAGATTTCACAACATATATTTCACACTTTCATTTCACGTTCACTCACTTCTAGAATTCACCTGCAATCTTTCTTTCACTTTTCAGATTTCACAACATATATTTCACACTTTCATTTCACGTTCACTCACTTCTAGAATTCACTTGTAATCTTTCTTTCACTTTTCAGTTTTCACACTTTCATTTAACATTCAGATTTCGTTCAGACGATTCACATTAAGATTTCGTTCAGACGATTCACATTAAGATTTCGTTCAGATTTGATATTTCACGTTCAGATTGCGTTTAGATTTGAGATTGCGTTTGAGATTGCGTTCAAGATTGCGTTCAGATTTGAGATTTCTCAGATTCTCTGAATCTGGGTTAGTGATTTCAACATGTGAATTTCGACACAAAACAGGATCTGGTGTCCTTGAGGCAACCAGGAGGACACTCCAACTGGCAATTGCGTGGCCAGAGGAGACTGTCGATTGCCAGACACTTGGAAAAATTGTGATAGAAAGTTACAAGACAATACAATTAAGAAGGATTAGTAAAATTCTCCAGATTCTTGAGAATCTGGGTTTAGTGATTTCAACATGTAAATTTCGACACAAAACAGGATCTGGTGTCCTTAAGGCAACCAGGAGGACACTCCAACTGGCAATTGCGTGGCCAGAGGAGACTGTCGATTGCCAGACACTTAGAAAAACAGTGATAGAAAGTTACAAACATATAAAAAGACACAATACAAAAACTCAGAAGGGTTAGTCACAGACCCTGCTAGATGCAGGCAACACAACTATAGAGGAAGGAGACATACACTCTCTGTCTTCACCGCAGAGCTTCACAGAGTACCTGTAATAAAAGAATACAGAAAAAAAGGATTTACTTTACATGACTTAGGTTATATTCGTAACATTTCAACTAATTCAGTACAATAAACATTTTATCTCTAAACGACTAGTTCACCCTGATAATAGGTTGGTTTCAATAAGAGCGGAAACATAAAAAGAAACATATGAGTGAAGGTTTGACGAAAAATCATCAAAGAATAAGAAATTTCAATTTTGTAATGTCACGTGCGAGGTGTTGTGTACAAAATAACATCATAAATTATTCTTTTCCTGCTTTTGACAACATGTGAAAGGATCATATCTTTTGCAGAAATGCACACTTTTGAAAGAAAATTTTACCCAACATATGCAAGAGCACCTGGCACTGAATGTTACAAAATCTAAACTTGAAAGGATCATAACGCGTTCCGAGAAAATAAAATCGAAATGAAAACACTCCATTGTCTTTAATTATGGCAGTCCCCTTTTTTGGGACCTACTGTAGTTCCATTAAACATCTATGGTAACCTCAAAGAAAATAAAATTCTGATGTCGAGTCCACTTCAAACATAAATCACATGAACAAGCAAACTTCAAATTTCATTTTTTTTTCCCCCGTCAACAAATATTGACAGGCTAACAACAGTTTTACACTGAAAAATCATTTATTTGTAAGTGTTTACTCAATTTTTTTATTTTTTTTAAACATTTTTTAGCCCTCCATAGGCTATTTTATTGAGTTAAACAAACATTTCACAACGTAAAAGAATGTATTTTACACTCAAATGAAATACAATAAATTACATTTCTCTCTTTCAGTTTTAAACAAAGATCTAAGTGATTGCCATTTAACAACAAATTTGCTATTTGTACCTGAAATATAATTAATATATTTCTCATCCTCATAATATTGAATAACTTTTTTCTTTATGGTATTAAAAATAGGAATCTTATTATTAAGCTTTTGTACGAACAATTGTTGTTTGATCAAAATCACCATGCAATTTTAGACATCATTTCTCTTTTCTTCAAAACCAAAAATTACATTTCGTAAATTAAACTTTATCTGTACTAGAGAACCTGTATTTATCCATTTTTCTGTTTCTTTCCAAATTAACTTACTGATTTCAGTCGTAAAAGAAATGTACAATGTCTTCTACCTCTTTTTTACAAAACAAACAGTATTCATCACTTACTATTTTCAGCTTATACAGTTGCTTATTCAAGAACAAAATCCTGTTTACTATCTTATACTGAAAATATCTTAAAGCAATATCTGGAGTAAATCGAAATATCATAATACATGTATGACATTTCTGCATAAATGAACTAGCAGGGCTGTAATCTAAATGTCGTTCCCATTTTGAACATATTGAGGGTATACAGTTTGTCTTTCCAAAAAGAGTTTTGTAGATGTATCGACATCCTTGTGAGTCACATACAAGTGTTTTGATATGTGACGGCATCAATGGACCTTCTATACTTTTTTCACATTTTCCAATATAAATTCTATACCGACACTTTATAGCTTGACTAATAGATTAGTAAGACAAATAAATAAGTTTCAAGCAAAACTTTTGCTCACATTCTTCATTAAGTTAACAAAGTCCCCTTACTATCAATAAGGTCATTGACACATCTGATGCCTTTTTCGTACCAAGATTTTAAAAATACAGATTTTTTCCCGATTTGGATAGAACTATTCCTCCACAGTGGATATGTTAGCCAGTCATCTACCTCAACTTGACACAGCAAAGACATAGCATAAAATACATCTTTCCAAAATGGATTGGCAACTTCATGGGATAATGTTGAAAAATATTCATCACCAAACCCTACAACAAATTGTTTTGTTAAAAACGACTGCATTAAATGGAAAACATCATTACATGTATCTAAAACCAATCTTCGAATCCATGTGAGCTTTAATGACATACTAAAAAACTCGACATCTGGCATCTTAAGACCCCCTTCTTCATAAGTGCCCACAACTTGTTTCCTACTAATTCTATCAGGCTTATTCTTCCATATGAAATTAAAGAACTTTACTTTTATTGCTTTCATTAACTTAATTGAAGGAGCAGGAATTGACATAAACAAATGATTAAACTGTGGTAGCAGTAATGATTTAGCAACTGTAACTCTTCCAAGAACTGTAATGTTCCGTTTGATCCAAGAAATCATTTGACGTTTTACTTTGTCAAAAATTCTGTCATAATTATAATCAGGCATTTTATCGATATCAACATGAAAGTCAGTACCAAGGTAACGAAAATAATCATTATGCACAAAATTCACTTGTCTTCCATCCAATCTTATATCTTCGCTACCTTTTAAGGCACCAATCCAAATTGCATTTGTTTTCTGCATATTCATCTTAAGCCCGCTACAATTACCAAAAGAATCCAAAATATGAAGTACATTGCGGAAACTGGCAGCTGTGCCATCTAAAAACAATACTGTATCATTGGCATACTGAAGGACCTTAAATTCTTTTGACCCGATAGAAATTCCTTTTACCAATTGTGAATTTCGAATTAATACCCCAAGAATTTCCGCGCATAACAAGAACAAGTAGGGCGAAAGTGGGTCACCTTGCCTACAGCCCCTTTCTATGCGAAATCTAGATGTTATTTGCCCATTAACCATAACACTAGAGTACGCATCACTATACATTAGATTTATCCACTTTATGAAAGAGCTTCCAAATTTAAAAAAGGAAAGCGTTTTATATAAAAATTGATGAGAAAGACTATCGAAAGCCTTTTCAAAATCGATTAACAAAATCATACCAGGAACCTTTTCCTTTTCAGTATAAGCAATTATGTCATCTAAAATTCTAATATTTTCACCAATAAATCGTCCAGACAAAAATCCTGTTTGATTACCATGAATAATACTAGGTAATACTTTTTTAAGTCTATTAGCAATACAGCTCGATAATATCTTATAAACAACATTCAACAAAGAAATTGGTCTCCAGTTTTTAATGAAGTGTCTCACTTTGTCACCTTTAGGTTAGGAAGTAGTGTTATCAAACCAAGTTTTTGTGAGAAAGATAGTTTTCCAGAGTTGTAAGCGAAATTCATGCTACGCATCATATACACACCTAACTCTTCAAGAAAATATTTGAAAAATTCCACTGTAAATCCATCTTGTCCTGGGGCTTTATCATTTTTCATGTTCTTTATTGCATATTCAATTTCCCTGTAAGTTATTTCTCCTTCTAAAGAAACACACTCTTCTTCTGAGAGACTTTGGAAATGATCTTCCCTTATATGAGAGAAAATAACATCTGTATCACAGTTTGCATATTTATACAAACGTTCATAATATGATCCAACTTCCATGTACCATTGTCATCAATTAGTTTTACAAATGTTTTTTCAGCTATCCTATGTTTTTCCAAATTCAAAAAGTATTTAGATGGTTTTTCCCCAAATTGAAGCCGTAGTCTATTTGCTGCCATTTCCCGCTTCTGACGTCTAAATTGTTGTAATTCTTCTCTCAATACACTAATTTTTTCTAATTTTCTCTAGTATCTGTATTCGGTTACAACAATCTTTCTAACAATCTCAGACTCCAGGTCCTTTTCTACACTTTCTTCCTTCTTTTTCTGACGAATTGCATACAAAACTGTTATTGCTCTCAACTCCATTAACAGTGTATCAAAAAACAACTGGTCATTAGTTACAAATCTATAGTCTTTACTAAGTCGAAGGTAATTAAAAGTATCTAACTCCAAACTCTGTACCAAATTCCAATCACCACAAATAATTTTGTGAGGATCATCCCAATCCAATAAGACATTTGCTATACCTCCATAAAATTCTGGATAATCATTGTTTGGCCCATAAAGTGCTATCAATGAAAAGTCTAGAAAACCACATTGGATACTAAGGGCCACAAAATTACCATCAATGTCACACTTAACTCTTTTTATAACAAGTTGTGTGTTTTTATCAAATAATATTGCAACTCATCTTGCATTAGATGATTTATATGAAAAGACACCCCTTCCTCCCCACTCTTTAAATATGTCTTCTTCTAATTCTAAAACAAAATGAGTGTCTTGTAGACAATAAATATTTGCTTCTTTCTTTTTCAAAAAATCAAACAGATCCTCCCTTTTACATCGTTCTCCAAGTCCACGGCAATTTAGTGAAAATATCTTGATACCTTTACTACTCATGACAAATAAAAACTATGTGCACGACATTATTCATAGCTGTTGCACACGTGATAATAGTGTAGAGCGAAATGGAATGTATAAATATACTGGAGGGATTTTCATATTTACACAAACACAATGTACACACAATGACAAAAAACAAAAAACATGAACACAATACACACAAAACTACACAAAACAAACAATACAACTTTGTTTCCAGTTCAAGATGCAACATGGTTTAACCACTCCCATGATGGATCATTTTTCCATGAGAGCCATATAAACTGAAATGTTAATTTTATTTTAAAAATCCTCTTTTCAGGTTCTTAGTTCCTGCTGTCTGTCTAGTTTCATTGTTATTTCTTTTCACAACTATTGCTCCTTGTATCTTTTCCAGTCATCTGCACCACTCGCTTTCCTTGTCTGAAGAACAACATCTGTGCCAATCACTCTAATCCTAGTAAGAAGTCCTTGTTGTCTTAGCTCGTACGCTCTTGACGCTAGTTGACTTCTCTTGATTTTCATCTTCCTTGGCAAATCTGTACGGATCGACACGCGATACAATGGGTCATCCTCAGCGATGGCTCGCGGAGAAGCGGCATCAGCTCTCGTAGTCGCAGTACCTCCTCTCTTCCTTCTGTTCTGGGACGAGTTGTCGGTGTAGAAAGCACGCAAAACCTCCTCCCTGTCAGCAAATCTGACGAACCTCATGATGATAGCATCTGGTGCCTTTTCTCCTTCAAGATCTGATGAGTTACGTCGACGAGGTAATCCATGGACGTTGACAAATTGCATTTTCTCTATTTCATCATCACTTGTAGGCTTGTTCATAAAGAGAGCAATCTTCTGCTTTGCGACGTCTTCCACATTCTCGTTAGGCCTGGTTTGCACACCATACAAACATGTTTACTCAAAATGTCTCAGTTACATGATTTTGAAAACATAAAGCATAAAATAAGTGTGATTTAGGGTAAGAGTATATCAAAATACGTATTTGTTTTCGTCAGAGAACAAAGTGCAGTGAGAATCCCCCCCCCCCCTCCTCCCCCAATCATACACACACCTCTATTAAAGTGGCCAGCCACTTGTGATTCATGTATTCGAGAGCAATTCGCTTTCTTGGGATTGCAGGCTTTATAACCCCCATATTTAGGACCAGCGAAATTGAACACTGAACGAACATGTGACAGCTCGCGCGCTCGCGGCTCCATGCAGTACATGTATTCAATTCGCTGCGCCGCGTATGCTGCATGCAAGCTATCGCTGTTACATATCATGCAAGCTTCGCTACGCTACTTAGCTAGCTACATGTAGCTGCCCGGCCTGGCCGACCTGCCGCGCCCCCGCTGGCTCCATCGCATATAGTTCAGAGTCACCCCTGCTGGGCCCTGCATCAGTGCAACTACTGTTGCCGGGGTCTGTAAACCATGGCGATGGAGAAGGTGGCGGGCGAATTCTGCTTCTGGGCCGCGACTTTCAAATAGATAACCGTTTCTTTGTCGGACCAAATCTTGGTAGGCATTGTGAAGGTATATCCTAGCGCTAGTACTAATGGGTTGTGTCCTTTTGTGCGGCTCTGTCGAATCCATTACGTCACGTACTGTCATTTGCATAACCTCATAATCTCGCTATCATTCAGGCACATGCACTTCACACACGATTAGGCCTGAGTCGAATCGATTATTAAGCCGGTGTTCGATCGAAAAAGTCGAACTCCGATTTCGTTTTGATGAATTCGATGCATCGACGAAATTACCAAATTGACTAGAAAACACAAAATCTTTTGTTTGATAGTCCTGTTATACACAATTTATCTTCATATTTTCACAATTTTAATTTGCTTACTTGGTTCCTACTCTCTTTTGTGAGTTTTGCAGTTAACGCATCAAGAGAATGAACAGGTCGCTCGATGATCAAGCAGCTACTACATACTACTTGGATTTGATTCGTTCACTACTACAGCGCAACGCCACAACAAACAATTGTCCATAGACTTTGTACAACGGATAGCATCGTGTGTTGTGAAAACCCGGAAATACAGTGGCAATAGTGCGTAAGGCTCATTTGCATACACGCTGCCGACGTACAAGACTAATAGAGCGTCTCCGTACAGCGATTCGGAGACCACTGATTGGTGCATCGCGTAGATCACGTCATAACCATGTGGTCGCCAAAATAGTGATAACGATATCCGATCACGTTGTCCGAAACCCGGAAGCGATTTTTCGACGCATTAGGGTTACGGAAAAAAAAAATCGCAACCCGGAAGCTGATTGACTTTCTGCCCGTTGCAATAGACTCTACACATTCCAACCTACATACATGTATACGATGCCATATTGACGCTAACTTGTAAGATTTTGACGGAAAAACAAGAAGTAATCGAAATTCGCTTACATGTGCAGTATCGGTGAGAAAATAGATTCTCCGAGAATACCTATCATAATTCATATAAAATATAGGAAAGTGAAATTCTAGGTCGATTTTGGTACGAGGTGATAGAGAATTGCACGCTTGTTTTGGTGGAATACTATGTGGGGAAATGGAAGGATTGCACTGCGTATGCTTATTGCTTACTATATTTTCATTCATAAATTGGCTCTTGGCAGTGGCTGGGTGACGTCATGTATCGATGCATCGATGTTCGATCGGCGCAAAGCCATCGAACACCGGTTTCTGAAAAAATCGATATGACTCAGGCTTACACACGATCACTCACCACAACTAACAATTGTCCATAGACTGTGTACAACGGATAGATCGTCTGCGCACAGCGATTCGGAGACCGCTGATTGGGCAATCGCGCAGATCACGTCATGACCACGTGGTTGCCTTCGGACTGCGTGTGGAAGTATCGATAGCAATAACGATATCCGGTCACGTTATGTACGTAGGAAATGGTCTTGGTTCATGATCGGATCACTCCGGTATCGATCAAAAATTATCGAAACTCTGCAATTTCATGCATATTGACGCGACGCTCAATAACCCGGAAGCCAATTGACTTTCTGCATGTTGCGATAGACTCTACAAATTCCAACAAACACAATGCGGGGGTGACACTAATTCGTAAGATTTTGTCGGAAAAGCACAAAGCAATCGAAATTCGCTTACCTGTGCGGTATCGGTGAGAAAAAAGATCCTCTGAGAATACCTTTCATAATTCATATAAAATATAGGAAAGTTAAATACTAGGTCGATTTTGGTACGAGGTGATAGAGAATTTCACACTTGTTTTGGTGGAATACTGTGTGGGGAAATAGAAGGCTTGCACTGCGCATGCTTACTATATTTTCATTCATAAATTGGCTCTCGGCAGTGGCTTGATGATGTCATGTAATAAGCAAAAATGGACACGACCGCTAGCGACCGCGATCCGCTATCTGTTCACTGCTGTACACAATTTGTCAATGTGCTCACGGCCCGCGCGGCGCGGCAGGCCAGGCTAGCTAGCAAGGGTAGGTGCTGATGTTCTTCTGTGTAATCGGCAACATCTAGCTCGGTGAGCTGAGCAGTACATACAGCTTGCATCATATATCCAGTACAGTGCAGTAATGCGCGCAGACTGCACATTTTCGGAACGTGAAGCCTCTGACTTCGGGTCGCTGTCGGACATTGTCGGACACTTTCCAAGATTGCTAGACTAGTCCGACGAGCACGCATAACGCACGGGGTTTGTGTACGATTGAATGGGGCTTGAGGAATCGCGCATTTTACAGTATCTCCCAGTTGCATGGGCCTTTAAAGCCTTCCTAGCCCTAGTATTAAAAGGAGACACAATTTTTGGCGATAAATATTGACAGACTGATAGTAGCAATGCCACAT
>OZ022597.1:1947984-2050484 GCA_963669155.1 Arbacia lixula
TAATTCCATATTCTATTACTCCATTCACCACCTCGTAACTACTTACACTCAACGTTGATAGGATACAGCACAGGTTCATACACCCTGATGAAATAGCACAATGATACGAACTAAAGGCAAATCACGGACGGCGCATGAACAGACTAGACGGCAATGGATGGTTCTTACGTTTTTGTGCTTACAATACATGTACGTATATAGTATATAGCCCACGCATGATCAATCGCATCGCAGCACGGAACAACACAACTCAACCATCCGAGAATTCGACCCTACAAAGCTCGACCGGCCAGATACGATGTCCATAAAGCGTTTCAGAGGATCTACGCCTCATCTTTAAAAATATATTTCACTTCCACATGTTCCTGATCACCACGGGCGGAAATCCCGGGGAAGACGGGGGACGTGTCCCCCCAAAAAACTATTTTCGTTCCTTTCGCCGACAAGATATAGTGTCCTCCACAACTGCTTTCATCGTAAAAAAAAAAAACACCCACAATAAAATCCATCACCCTGATCCCCCACCCCCGCCCCTAAGCGGTTACTTGAGGAAAAACATGCCCCCCCCCCCTCCCCCACACACACCTTCGGGGAGCGATTTCCGCCCGTGCTGATCACTTTTACTATTTATTCAATACGATGTAAATAGCAATTAAATGCGAGTTAAATGTATTGAACCCTAGCTATCGGGCTATGATTGAACTGATTGATCTCTGGATAACATGGATAACAAGTCGATGACAAAAATCAAAAGCCAACCCTGCATAGGAGGTAAAAACAAATTTTCACGTATTTGTGGGGGAAAAAAATTCAAACGATGCTGAAATATACACGTCATAAATAATGCACTTTGACAAGCAGATTTTTATCAAATATTATTCTTGTTTTGTATCAGTCCGTCAAATAATGTCACTTATGAGCATATCCAATAATTAAATCAAAACACAGCTAACGTTCTTCCATTTCATATTTCTTAATTTACCAATATTTTTCTCTCGCACTTTTATCTTAATTGGCTATTAACATTTTAATAGCACGTACTCATGACCATGCATTAAGAGTTTCAGACAGTTACTCTCTGATATAAAAATACTATATAGGTTTGATATGAGATTTTGAGTATTGCCTTATGTTTATGAATAGATGGGGTCACCATATGGAGGGTCGATGGTGTCATTTTACTCCTTTTGCAATGTTTATTTTGCCACCTTCTTCTATTCTATCCCTCACTTTCTCCTTGAAATTTTCTTTCCCTCCCCCCCCCCCTCAACCCTTTACCTTACATGACTATTAATTACATGTTGTTAGCATCTGACAATTAAGGCAAGTCTGTAAGAGCGCTATGAGCTTTCTCGCGCGCCCGTTGTTACTTATTTGTTAGGAATTACATGGTGCCACTGTCCGTCACCGTGCATTTACCATCGCAGCCCATGCCTAGCTGTGCATCTAATTTCTTATGAATAGATGGTGTCACAATTCATTCCTTTTGCAATAAGATTTTTTGCGACCTTATTCTGTTCAATCTCTTACTTTGTCATTCTCTTTGAGATTTTCTTTCCCATTTTCCCTCTCGCCCCTTTATGTTAAGTGACTATTAATTGTTGTTAGCACATACACAAGTGACTATGTAGGCACGTCGTGTGTGCAGCCTCTGCTTATAATGAATAGATGGTGTCATTATGGAAGGTCCATGGTGTCACTGTGCATTACCGTCCCATGTCTGTGCACGAAATTTAAGTATGTTGTAGCTGAGTCTACTGGCTTTTGGGGCGTTATCTCCATTTTTTAATAAGATTGCGGGACCATGGCAAAATTTCAGCTTGAATATCGATTGCTAAATCATTCTAGGCCCTGATGGGCATTACGTACGTGTTAAGTGAAAGGGAAGATGTGTGGCTCAATGGGTAAGGTGCCGTTTTAAGATCTAGATGAGGCACCCGGTTCGATTCCTGGCGTGGGTAGGGTCAACTTTTGCATTCCTTTTGCAATGTTTATTTTGCCATCTTCTGTTCTATCCCTCACTTTGTCATTCTATTTGATATTTTCTTTCCAATTCTTTTTTTCTCGCCCCATAAACATGTAACCATTTAGGAAAATCTCTGAAGTGTTAGTATAATAGGTGCCCTATGAGCTTACTTGAGCGATGTCTCACTTTGCTTATGGATAGATGGTGTCACGAATGAAGGTCTATAGTTCACCGTGCATTTTCCAGCCCATGTCTGTGCATGAATTTGCCAATGCAGACCACCTTATACTTGTCCACAAGTATGTCTCGTTTATTTTTATTCCAAATTTTTGTGGCATTGATATCTCAACAATGCATTGACCATGTTTCATCAAATATTCATCATGTATGAACATATATGTGAACATGGTCCAGCAACATTTTCAAGGTCATGACGTCATCGTGACGTCATCTACGAGCAGTTTAATGAAAAGCTATCACCTCATGTAGCTCTAGAACCAATAATTTATTGCTAATGAAAATTGACATGCATAAATTTAATGAATAAACAAATAATTTCAATGAATTAAAATGCGCGCGTACGCGTACGTTAGTGCAAAAACGCGCGCGCAAAATTTTAAAATGCTCCAAATCATCTCAAAATTGTTTTGCATATGTTTCAGGCCATTTCTAGCATTTCGAAAATTTCCGCGCGTGCGCGCGCGTTCGCGCGTTTTTTCGTGCATAGCGCGTACGCACCATCAAAATTCTGTTTTATTACTAGTTTCACATTTCTGATACTACTACCATCACATCCTGAAATTTTGAGCCATTTCGATGCAAAAACAAGGTCGTGCGGGTACGTCAAAGTTGAAAGTCTGCGCGTGCGTCAATACGTTTTTGTGTGCAAATATTGCAAAAAACATGAGTGTCTTCAATCGGCCATAGCTCTTCAGAATGGCCGGTGACCCCCAATTTTCTTTTTAAATTTGGAAAGAATATGAAATGTAGATGTGATTTCATGTGTTATTCAACAGGAAAGTACATCGTGACGTCATCATATCGCCATATGAATCGAAAAAATTAATTTTCAATTATGTCGTCATGAACTTTTTTACCCGCTTTTGCATATCTCAGTAATCCTTTGTCAATTTCCTCCCAAATTTCACTATGTTATAGCTGAGACTTTTTTCTATAGATCGCTTTCCTTCATTTGTCATTTAGTTGATGTCCTCATGGTGTAAATTTCATTATACGCATTAGTGTCATAAACAGACGCATGTACGTGTTATGTCAATGGAAGGTGTGATAATTTTGTCAAGTCTCTGAAATGTTAGTATATTGTGCGTGGCTTTATGAGTTTTGTTGAGCGTTGCCTCTGATTTCTAATAAATAGATGGTGTCACCATGGAAAGACGATGGTGTCGCCGTGCATTTACAATACCATGTCTGTGCACAAATTTGTCAATGCAGACCACCTTATACTTGTCCACAAGTATGTCTCGTTTCTTTATTTCTTTATTTATTTATTTTTATTCCAAATTTTTGTGGCATGGATATCTCAACAATGCATGAGCCATTTTTCATGAAATTTTCATCATGCATGGATATGTACGTGAATATGTTCCAGCAACATTTTCAAGGTCATGACGTCATCGTGACGTCATCTACGAGCAATTTAATGAAAATCGATTATTGGATATATCTCTTGAACCAATCATTCATATGTAATGAAATTTGACATGCATGAAATTAATGATAAGCCAATTAATCTCAATAAATAAAATCGCACGCGTACGCGTACGTTAGTGCAAAAACGCGCGCGCAAAATTTTAAAATGCTCAGAATCAACTCAAAATTGTTTTGCATATGTTTCAGGCAATTTCAAGCACTTCAAAAAAATTTTGCGCGTGCGCGCCCGTTCGCGCGTTTTTCCGAGCGTAACGCGAACAAAACGTCAAAATTCAGTTTTTTTACTGCATTCATGTTACTGACACTACATTCAACACATCCTGTCATTTTGAGCAATTTCCATGCAATAACAAGGTCGTGCGGGTGCGTCAAAGTTCAAAGTCTGCGCGTGCGTCAATACGTTTTTGTGTGCAAATATTGCAAAAAACATGACTACCTTCAATCGGCCATAGCTCTTCAGAATGGCCGGTGACCCCCCATTTTTTTTTAATATTTGGAAAGAGTATGAAATGTAGATGTGATTTTATGTGGCATTTCACCGGTAAGTACATTGTGACGTTATCATATTGCCATATGAATCGAAAAAATGAATTTTCAATTATGACGTCATGAACTTTTTTACCCGCTTTTGCATATCTCAGTAATCCTTGGTCAATTTTCTCCCAAATTTCAGTATGTTGTGCCTAAGACATTTTTCTATGGCAGGCTTGCCCTCACTTTTCAATTTGTTAACGTCTTCAAGGTAAAATTATGATTATAGGCATTAATGTCAGAATCAGACGTTTTCACGTGTAATGTCAATGGGAGGGTCATTTATTTGAAGTCATGAAATGACATGGCAATCTTTCAGGAGCTATATCTTTTTCTAAGTTACGATCTTTTACTCTGAAATTTTAGTATGTTGTAGCTGAGTCTAGTAGCTTTCGGCCATGTGGTCTCCAGCTTTTCATTAGATATCGGGATCATGGCAAAATTTCAGCTTGAATATCGATTTCTAAATCATTCTAGTCACTGCTAGCGGGCATTACGTGAAAAGTGAATGCGAAGATTTGTGGCTCAATGAGTAAGGCGATGTTTTAAGAACGTTCATTTACCAGCCCATGCCAGTGCATGAATTTGCCAATGCAGACCACCTTATACTTGTCCACAAGTATGTCTCGTTTTTATTTAATGCACCCCACTTTTTTGTGGGAAGTATATCTCAACAATGCATGAACCATGTTTTATGAAATGTTCATCAAGTATACATGTACATGTGAACTTGTCACAGCAACATTTTCAAGGTCATGACGTCATCGTGACGTCATCTACGAGCAGTTTAATGAAAACCTATTACCTCATGTAGCTCTAGAACCAATCATATATAGATCATGAAAGTTGACATGCATAAATTTAATGATAATACAATTAATTTCAATAAATAAAAACGCGCGCGTACGCGTACGTTAGTGCAAAATCGCGCGCGCAAAATTTTAAAATGCTCCAAATCAACTCAAAATTGTTTTGCATATGTTTCAGGCCATTTCTAGCATTTGTAAAATTTCCGCGCGTGCGCGCGCGTTCGCGCGTTTTTTCGTGCGTTACGCGTACGCAGCCTCAAAATTCCATTTTTTTAATAGTTATATGTCTCTGACACTACAAACAACAGATCCTGCAATTTTGAGCAATTTCCATGCAATAACAAGGTCGTGCGGGTACGTCAAAGTTTAAAGTCTGCGCGTGCGTCAATACGTTTTTGTGTGCAAATATTGCAAAAAACATGAGTGTCTTCAATCGGCCATAGCTCTTCAGAATGGCCGGTGACCCCCAATTTTCTTTTTAAATTTGGAAAGAATATGAAATGTAGATGTGATTTCATGTGTCATTTTACTGGTAAGTACATCGTGACGTCATCATATCGCCATATAAATCGAAAAGATGAATTTTCATTTATGACGTCATGAACTTTTTACCCGCTTTTACATATCTCAGTAATCCTTGGTCAATTTTCTCCCAAATTTCACTCTGTTGTAGCTGACACCTTAACCTATAGATAACTTTCATTCATATGTCAATTTGATGATGTCTTCATGGTGTAAATTACATTATACGCATTGGTGTCATAATCGGATGCATGTACGTGTTA
This sequence comes from Arbacia lixula, assembly GCA_963669155.1. NCBI lineage: Eukaryota > Metazoa > Echinodermata > Echinoidea > Arbacioida > Arbaciidae > Arbacia > Arbacia lixula. Next base: position 1,953,747 of record OZ022597.1, read on the forward strand.
TGTCAATGGAAGGGGTATTTATGAAATGACATGACGACCTACTGGGAGCTATATCTCGCTGATGTTTGAATCTGTTACTCTGAAATTTCAGTAAGTTGTAGCTCAGTCTACTAGCTTTCGGAATAGTCGGCTCCACTTTTTTTATCAGATGTCGGGATCATGGTGAAATTTCAGCTTGAATATCGATTTCTTAATCATTCTAGCCACTGCTGGCGGGCATTACGTGAAAAGTGAATGCGAAGATTTGTGGCTCAATGGGTAAGGCGATGTTTTATGAACGTGCATTTACCAGCCCATGCCAGTGCATGAATTTGCCAATGCAGACCACCTTATACTTGTCCACAAGTATGTCTCGTTTCTCTTTCTCTCCTTTTCTCTCTCCCTCCATTATCCTGCTTATTCCATTCATATACTACATGAGAATCGCAATCATCATCTCTTTCCTTTCGAAGCATCAACCGACCTTTTATGTTCATTTGCGTCGTAGATCTGGCCTTGTCTGAATATAATTCCCCCTTCCCAATCTGAATCCCCTGGTGAACGTTATCCTTACTTTAAGTTGGCTTTAAGTTGTTCGTGTCTGTCCGTCTGTTTATTTGAAATTGTTTTTCTTCGTCATTTGCCACTCAAGGGAGATATGGTTTTGTCCAACCATAGTTTAATTGCTCTCAGATTATCCTAAGGAGGTTTGTTATATTTTCTTGGATATTTATTGTTGCATTATTGATAGTGTTTTGACTTGCAATTCGTCTTTTTATTTTTGTATGGCCGATCTTCCTCCACGGCGTCGCGTATGTGCATTTCGCCTGTATATATTCGCTGGTCCACAACTGGCCCGGGGTGTAGCTAGCTGGCCAGCGCTAGATATCATTCGCATTTACTGCGCATATGTGCAATATATATTTCATATATCTCAATCTCGATCCTTCGGTTACAAGCAATAACCAGACAGATTATTTTCATGAAGCTTTCAGTCATAACCCTTATATATATATATATATATATATATATATATATATATATATACAAAAATCTTAACAACTCTGACTTTCCCCTGCCCCCCCCCCTCTCTCTCTCTCTCTCTCTCTCTCTCTCTTTCTCGCTCTTATTCTTGATACGACAAGGAAGATTAACAATGTGGAATTTTTACGTATTTTTTTTTATAGAGCTTTTATCAAAAGGCGCTTTGCATTTCCATTTCTCCCAATCCTGCTCCCTCGTACTAAGCATGCTTAGCGAGATACAAATGACCCAAAAAAAAAATTGCGTAGTGGACACAAGTTATTGAAGCTTTCAGTCGTCGCTTTAATAAAAAGCGACCTACTTTATATTACACTTCTTTCTTCTTTTACATCCCGCGAAACTCTTTTCTGCATGTCATATGCCCATTTGTTTTGACATCGTTTCCTATAAATGATATTATATCACTACATCAACACGATCAAAACATTAGTCAATCTGCTTCTTGTCAATATAAATCCGCTTTGCAGATTTTCGTCCTGGATTTTGAGTTGAGTTGAGTTGAGATTTTATTCTAGATAGTGTATTTGTTTTGCCTTTGTATCTCTTACCCATTCCTCTCCTCCCAGTATGTCTCTCTATTTTCCCATCTTTCTATCTTTTTCTCCCAGCTTGCTAATAATAAGAGAGCGAAGACAGGAAACACGCCAGAAGGAACAAAAAGGATTTTGAGTAAAGATTTGGCCAGAGAGTTTTACAACACAATCAATATTCTATATGATACATCTACCTCCCCTCTTTCTCATCCTACTAATACGACTAATCCTCTACCTACGCCTGATTATTATCGACACCAAAACACCTTTCTCTCGATGAAAACATCCTTAAATCTGCTTTCCTCTATTAACGCCAATCGACTTAGATTTGGTCCTGATTCTATAGATATTTAACGATTAATATGATTAATATATATTCCTCACAACGGCTCACGGAAGCAGGGAACCCGTTGACGTAAACAGCCAGTCGGCAGTCCCCAGAAAATACGCTTCTTTTATTTTCAGCTCGGTAGTCGCGACCTTCACTTGACCTCTCGAACCGCGAAAAAGGTCTCCTTTTCAAACTGCTATCTCTCCATTAATAAACAATATTTTCGTACGCTTTCTTTTGCAACTGTATGTTGGAGGTCGAGATTTACCAAGTGTGAAAAAATATTTAATTAAAACAGGCAGAAAAATATTGCAAATTCGAGATAAATATGTGGTTCTAATTCAAAAAAGAAAAATGAAAATAAACTCTATATTTCAATGTCAATCGCTTCTGATCCCCAAACACTTATAGATCATCTGAAGCAGAATGTATTGTACTTTTTGAAAATACCAGTACTTTTCAACCTCTTCTTCTAGAAGGGTCAGGATCCAGCAAAATATCAACCATGTTCAAATCCAAAATGCGTGATACATGACGAAGTTGTGAACGATCCTAACCAGCCAATCATAGTCCACGATGATAACGAAATGCCACCGGCGATTCAAGGGTCGTGGACTATGATTGCCTGATTAGGATCGCACCTTTCTCTCCCTTCTCTCTTTATATAACTTATGTATCGGCCAATCCGATCAAGGCTTATATTTGTCCAAAGGGTTTCATTTGCTTTCCATTCTAAAAGCAATCTCTCGCGATTGACCATTGATGAGACAATGTCTTTCCTCTTAAAGATGAGTTCACACGAAAAAAAATGAAAATATTTATAAAGAAACATATAATCTTAATCCGTGTCTAAAAATCCTGATCAGTATCCTTACAGAAGACCCTAGCAAAAGATCTCGCGAGCATGTCGAATTCCTTCATAATCTAGGTGCAGCAAAATCTGCACGTGAAATTTCACGAGACGAAAAATAAAACGCTCACGATTTCTATAGAATGAGCGAGCGCTGCCGATTGACTGTAAACCAAAGCACGAGATACAGGTAGCAAGAACGGGCATTAAACACAACAATTGCCGCAACCATGACAATACTTTTTGCCGAGGTCTTAGAAAACACCATCACACTTCAAAAAGTCTAACTCATTGAATTTCTTATAAGATTGCAGGTGAATAACCGCTGTAAGCACATTAAGTCTCAGATATTTCGTCTAGCATGTCTCATAAATACTATTCGCTATGGATCGGATAACGTTCCAACCTCGTCCACAATGAAACCATAGCGGAATAGCCTAACTTATTTACAAGATTTCAGGTGATTTTACATTTCCAGTTTCCTCATCAAATATTTCCTCTCGAGTGAATATTATTTCATATTGATTGGAGAACTTTCCCCATGCATGCCCAATATATTAGACAATTTACCAGCTGATTGTCATGCATGAGTTCAAATTATAAGGTGATTAACTATTAATCCGCCACTGGTGCATTTTTGGACAAAAGCAAGTAATACAAACAAAATACAAAATGGAGCAAATGTATTTGACGCACAACGAATTAAGCAGATTATCTCCCCCCGGTCGTTGATAATAAAGTCCGGATAAGGCTGATACTCTATGAGAACAACTCTCTCTCTCTCTCTCTCTCTCTCTCTCTTTATCTCTCTCTCTCCCTCACTCTCCCTCTTTCCTCCCTCTATCTCTATCTCCCTCCCTGTGTCTCTATTTCTCTAAGTTTCTCATCTCTCTCTCTCTCTCTCTCTTTATCTCTCTCTCTCCCTCACTCTCCCTCTCTCCTCCCTCTATCTCTCTCTCCCTCTCTGTGTCTCTATTTCTCTAAGTTTCTCATCTCTCTCTCTCTCTCTCTGTCTCCATCTCTCTAGTCTCTCCCTTCTCTCTTTATATAACTTATGTATCCGCCAAGTCCGATCAAGGCTTATATTTGTCCAGTGGGTTTCATTTGTTTTCCATTCTAAAAGCAATCTCTCGCGATTGACCACTGATGAGACAACGTCTTTCCTCTTAAAGTTGAGTTCACACGAAAACGGTTTCCCGTTGCCGTTCGTCACGTGCCGTCAGACGATAATATTTTCCCGCGGCGGCAAAAACAATACAATCTATACACGTAGCAATTCATAAATCACAAAACGCCAGCAGAGGCACCAGGTGACGAGTCCCATCGATATCATTGTTCAATTATTGTTATTAGTGACAGGGTCAAACCGCTTTAACTGGAAACGTACCACTTGAGTTGAATGCATACCGTGCGCATAGACCGACCGTTAGTTCATTTCATTTCGTTTATTTTACACAGGCACCATACATATAGCGATACAATTCAAATAAATATCGTTAACGTAGTTAGCATGACCTTTTCGGCAGCTCTTTTTTGTTTTTGATTAGTACTCCTATTGTGTCGATCGATGATGCGTGGGAACACATCTTCAACGTCATGGTTTTATTCATGTTCACACGCTATCCTCCATTTAATCGCAGTTACTATGAAAATATAATCTTGCTTGTGTTGTGAGGGGGGGGGGGGTAGTGTAAACGGTATCGGATGGGCAGAACGTTGTGTCACCTGATTACAAACTACAACACAAAATATCTGCTGAGATATCTAAAATATTTTGTGCAAAGCAAAATGAATAATAAGGCTACCGATTGAATGTTTCTTCATAGGAGTAATCTCCTCATGCCGTGTATTCTATAGTATGTGTAAGTTGGGTTTGAGGTAACATTCCTACCTGTTTATTTTTCTGATTTGTGCAATTTTATTCACATATATTTTCCATGAGGGTTTCATTCCCTTTAAAGCCCTCGGGCGCATCTTTGCCAGACGGGACCCATATGGGCAGCCGTGGCTTGCAATGTTATTGCACCATGTCCGTGACGTCGGGCCGTGAATTGAAGGGACGTATAACAGTTATTGGAGAAGTTATTGGACAACATCGAGAAAATTAATCTGCGGCGGTTCCGCACGATCATGCCACATTACATCAACCTGCTTTGGGTGAGGAGAGATACGGGGATAGAGAGAAGGGGTGAGAGGGGAGAGAGAGAGAGATGGAGAGAGAGAGAGAGAGTGAGAGAGAGGGAGAGAGAGAGAGAGGGGGAGAGAGAGGGGGAGAGAGGAGAGAGAGATGGGGAGAGAGAGAGAGAGAGAGAGAGAGAGAGAGAGAGAGACAGGGAGAGAGAAAGAGAGAGGGGGAGAGAGAGAGAGAGAGAGGGGGAGAGATAGAGGGGGGAGAGAGAGAGAGAGAGAGAGAGAGAGAGAGAGAGAGAGCAGTTGAAATAGAGACGACAACATAGTGAAAAAACTAAATAGAGAGGCGCTATCAAGAGAGAAGTGAGAAGGAAAGAAAGAAAGAAAGAGGAGGGGTAGGTGCAACGCTTAATAACGAGATAGAAATGAGTGGACAGAAACGAGAGGGAAAAGTAGGAAAGAAATAGAGGATAGTGTATGTACATGTGTATGTGTGTGTGTGTGTGTGTGTGTGTGTGTGTGTGCGAGAGATAGAGATAAAGAGCGTGGGTGGGTGGGTGTAAGTGTAAGGTGGTGGAATGAGAGATAAAGAGATCATTAGACATGTTAGACAAGTTGAAAAGGATGGGTTGGGCAAGAAAGAAAGAAAGATGACTCTCACCCTCTTCCGGCTTCCTGTGTATCTTGTCATCATTGGGGGCATATTTCTCATTCATCTCAGCTTCTTTCCAAAAGCAAATCGAACAATAGTAGACGACTTATCCACAAAATTGCTTCCAATGCTACTTTGCTCTTTTCCCAATGACTTTGTTCCACTCTCACACAACATGTGAAAAGTCAACATTGCTTTCGTGATCATTTCCAGGCTTATATTAGGTTCAAGTCATATTGCATGAAGCAATGGGAAAATCTCAGGTAACAATCAAATTTTGTTGTTAACTGTTAGTTATGAACGGTTTACAAGGTGAATCAGGAATTTAATTAAAGGAGTAAAAAAAAAAGCTTCCTCCGCCAATCGCGTCAACATGGTCAATGTGTGTATCTGATGGTAACCATGGGAACCGCTTAGCGTTTAATGAGTCAGTATCAAGTAATTGTACATAGTATAATGATATAATATTGTATTACAGATGGTCATAATGTGGTGTAGCCTACTCAAATAGCGAGCAAACAGTACGCGCTAGCTCATGTATTTTCGATTATTTATTTCATTTTTTTAAAATCCCGGTCCCACTGGCTGATGGACACAAAACATATGCATAAAGGACACAGCGGACGAACACAATTTTAGGGGTGATTCCATCCGTTTTCATCCGCTCAAGAAATGGACGAAATTGGACATCCTCTTTGCACCTGTAAGTGCAATGGGACCAGGCCTTTAGAACGGATAGAACGGATTAATTTCTCGCCTTACGATGTAAATCCGCGACAAATACGAGCAACAAACGTTGTATATCCGTTATCACCCGTTAAACGTAAGCTGGATCCTCTTTGCATCTGTTCGATCTGTTCTAAAAGTTTTGTGCAGCTCAAAACTTTTTGCGCGGATGGATTTACAGTGGACGGATGCTCGATGGATAGAGCATATGAAACACGCATGCAATGAGTACACAACGGATGCATAGCGTTTTCCAACGGATGGCAATTTTTTTTTACATTTTACATCCTCTTTTCATCCGTAAGTGCTGTTGGACAGGGCCTTAACCCTAATACTCCCGGGGTATTTCAAAGCTTGTTATGACGGGGGGTGGGGGGGGGGCATTATGGCCCCCCCCCCCCCCTGAGATCTCAGCCATGGGTCGCCCGATTGCCTCAAAATTTTGCACAAGGGTAAAGAATTATGTAATGTAGAAATTTGTATAGCTAAATTTACGAAAGTCCTTTTATTTTTTTTAACTAATTAATTTATGCTAATTTATGCGAGAAATCATAAATTTTGGTATTTCTCACTAAATAAAGCCTCAGGAATAGCAATTTTTGGTACAAATGTCTTTCATAACTCCCTCATCAATTCTTAAAAGAAAAAGATAGGTTTAGGTAATTATTTCTTATGTATTTTATTGTTTTTCAACTTTCTTATGTATTTCTTTGTTTTTAGTCAAGCGTCTTTTGCTATTTGACAAAATTACAACCACATTTCATTTTATATTGCTCAAAAATATTTGAAACAATAATAACACTTATTAGAAAAGTATTTACATAAATTGGAAAAGCTCCTGATTTTATCCATAGGGTTATACACAGTCATATAGAGAAATAGCAAAATTTCAGTGACATGTGTTCGGTAAACGTAATCTGACACCCGCACGGTAGGTCCGATCGCCATAAATTTGGTATCAAAATGTGCGGGAAGGATTAGAGAAAAAAGTCAAGAAATTTCGTTTCGAAATATTGAGGCGTTAGGAAGTACCGACAAAACTTCGACAGGGGGGGGGGGCCATTATGCCCCCCCCCCCCCGGGAGTATTAGGGTTAAGGTAGAAAGTAGCTCTTGAAGGGGGTGGGGGAGGAGCATAATTAGAACTGCTCCTGCCTCGTGATTGTTACCAATCTAGAGTACCCCTTTTCACGCTGGTGAGATGTATAGCCGGGTACACCCGGGGAATCTCTCTGCGTGAAAGGGAACTCGGTTGGGACACCAGCGGAACCTCCGGTTAAATTAAAAAAAAATACCCTAGACTCGTCCCGGGTAAACACTGTTGAACTCCCAAGTGTTCACAAGGGAAAGTCTAGCGTGAAAGACCATCTCGATGAATCAACGGGTGAAATTTTATTCACGTAGTTCAAATAATACTTTACTAATGGTATCCCCAAAGCTTTCCCGAGGTTCACTACTTTCAGCCATGGACCTATCATGGATGGACTGTGCTCGGATAGACTTCCTTTGATCTATGATGACCGCCGCCTCATAAAAAAAATCAAGACATTCAGGTGATTCAAACAATACGCTGTATTTCTAATTAGGCAGTGCCTTCCTCTGAATAGCAAAAGAAAATCTGGTTCGAGAAATATGTCAACCGTTCAGCCTTAGCTTGGACAGGGAGGTGTTACGAAGGAGTAGAAACTCGAGCATAATATATTCAAACATCTGTATGGGTTCTAAAGCGTGCTCATGAATGCCAAAAGCATTCCATAATCATGACAATGCTTTGATGTTCCATGTGCCGTGCCGACATTTAGCTGATGTCAACTTGAAAAGAAATTTCTTTAATTTCCCATTTGTCTGTAGACGTTTTGTTTTTGACAAATTTGTTTGCAAACTTTAAGGAAGTTAACGGCAGATAATGACAGATCCTTTACTCTGCTTTTGTTTCGAAAAGTATTGAGGAATCATTAAAAATCGGACATAAAAGCTATTTGTATTACTTACAAAATTGACCAATTTCTTCACTTTCCGACAACTTGTGCATTTGGGGAATTCAACCACTCTCAAAATGATATATTAAGCTGTGTATTATCATTAACGGCGTTTGTGTGTGTTTGCGTGAAACAGTAATAAATAAACGATTATTTTACAAGATATTTGACAGAAAATGTGATTGCCTAATGTGCGATTTGGAGGTATTTCTCTGACATGCTTTCGACAATATTCTCGATGATATAAAAAAAAAAAACCCGAAGCAACAACATGAACAATATAGTCTGAAATTCAGAGATTCATATCATTATACGATTTTCTACTACTGCACATACACTTCTTCATAAAGTGGTTCTGAAGTCTTCTGCGCATTGCTCCGAATGCATCCAAAATCTGTCATGCTTGTTTGGCGATCAAAGAGCCAAACGTGTAAAATATTCCATTGTGATATCAATGCACGTGACTGTTGTAGGAATAAATTACACTTCGTGCTGACTACATTCCTTACACCTCCTTAGTCCAAGTAGCAACAACTAATAGATTCAGAGTGCGTTCCATCAATTCAAACTGAATTACGAAATACAGGTGGATGTAGTAACGCGTCACCAGGCAGTTAAGGGGAAAGTTGTGAATACATTACAAAAATGGATTATTCAACATGTTCAAAGGGGTGGCGTACTCCAGCGTCAAAGGAATTTTTCCCGGTGATTACCTATTTGTTTCACCGGTGAATAGACTGGTTTACTAACATTTTCCAATTTTATGCACACCAGTTTAACAAAGGTTGCCTCCGACAACCAGAAAACTTGCCCGAGGCTTGCCCGAAATTGCAACAACTAATGTATGCAAAGTGAATTCCAAGTACTGAAATACCATTGTTAGGTACAGGTTAATGGAATAACTCGTTACTAGACCCTGAGGGAAGAAACATTCATAAATTTGACTACATTTGTAAGTCGGTCTAATCACCGGTGGTTCAGCAGGGGAAGTAGCCTGAAGGGGATATAATCCATTTCGTAATTGCAATTTGCGCATGAGCAGATTATTGCATTTAGTAAATGACCTCAGGTCAATTCCCAAACTCACAGAGTAAAATGGGAATTCATTAGATAGTCGACCACATATGGCAACAGCTATTCAGCTCTGAGAAGGTAGTGAAAGAACATCCATCATGACGTGCATCTGCTTCTATTGTTGTTCCGCGCACATTGTAAAATGTCTTTACATTCACCATCCGACACAGTTTCATGAAACAATCCCAGTCAGCAGTCTAGTAGTATTTATTCAGTGAATTGTCCGACCATGGTGTAATTACGAAATGGTCTATTGTCATGACTGTGCCGTTGCCTGTGAGACATGTTACCATAGTGACTGGCGGCTGCTTTTAACAATACGATACATACGCACCCATGACACGCCCACCTGAGTGTTAGAACAGAACCTGCAGATCATGCGTCATTTCAATCAATTGCATCGATTATTATGTGGACAAACTCAATATACCGCAGTTATTCCGAGAACAAAATCAATTACATTGAATCGATAATGATGTTTTATGTTGTATTTTTTGGAGTCCCATAAAGTAAACCTAGGTTTAGTACACTGTTTGCGTTTAACCTGTGTGCAGAATACGGTACAATGTGGTTACAGCAGGGATGTTTACGTTACATGGAGTATCATTAGCTCTTTAATTAATACAAATTCATTATATTCTCCTTCTAGTCACAAAAGAATGCTTTACATTCTCTTTAGCTTTAGTCTCTTTGATCTCATTTGTTTAATACCGCCGATTCTTTGGATGTTTTGCCTGGATTTGACGTATAAACAAAATATAATGCGCGGAGGAATTTTGGGAAATATCCTCATCCCATATAATTATGCTTGCGCAGTGATATGTAATACCTTGCATAAAGATTTAATCGAGGAATATAGTTAAAATAAGGTAAAAAAAAAAAAAAAAAAAGAGAAAAGGCTCTTCACTCGATATCAAGTTGCAGCAACAGTCTCAATTTCGCACTGTTCCGCTTGATAGTCTACATATAAAATAGCAGCAAACGTTACTTTAAGATATTTACCTTTCAGACAAGTAAGATGCAAAACGTGCACGGCCGCGCCCAAGCTAGTATTGTCATCTCGAAAAGTGTCACATTTCGTGTTCGCTTGTCCTCATCAACTACATAACAAGTACATCGACATAAAATAAAGAGTTCCTCAGCGAAAGCTGAAATGTATGCATGCTTAGCAATATGTGTGATATATCACCCTCTATTGTAAAATCCAGATGGACATGGCGCAATCGCGTGTGTATTAATATTGTTAAGAGCAGCTGCCAGTAATGAATATTAAGTGGCCGATTCAAACCTTGTTCAAAGTGATAGATATCCATTTTTTCAAACATCCTTGATTACAGTAATCTAAAACACTCTATTCACGGGGAAGAAATGTGACAATAACGGGACTGTAACGGGACAACCACGGCACATTATTACGTGGAAAAAACCGCGACGTAATAATCCCCCATAGCCTAATTATACTAGCCTATTAATTATATGAAATTACCGGAATGCTTCATACGCATTGGGGTGTAGAACATTGCAGTGCCTACGTTAAGGTATTGATTATGATTTTGGCGAGACGGAGTTCAGGGTCGGCTGTAAATAAAGAAACATCTGGCCCAGTTCTCACGCCAGAATGTTACCAGTGGTGCAACGAAATAAGCCATACTCCTAATGTTGTCACAACTTTCCCCATAAGTTGCAAAGTAAAGGTGATGTTGATGATGATGATGATGATAATAATAATAATATACCATTTATACAGTGTGTCCCAGAAAAAAAGGAAACCGAGATTCTGTGTTATTTCTCTAGTTGACTGGAAAAAACATGGAATATTATACACATACACTTTCATTAGAAAGCACGGTGTTTCGTCTTTCATTTAACACCTAACATGACAGATAAGAGTCATGCGTTGAGGAGCAACAGGTGTTTTAAAAATAATTGTCAAAATCAAGTTGCGCAGGACAAATGGTCAAGGTTTGTAAGGAAGCATCAACGTAGTGCAAACAGCATTAATTATTCTGCGTTTCTGACATCGAGGACTTGTAATTGCTTGAAATCAGTCATGCGTAAACAATCCGTCGTGAATTTGGTACCAAATGAAAGAAGATACTTTACTCTCAATATTGGTGTCATTTTTATAATGATTTGATATTTGATGATTACGTTATCAACCTCCAAAAACGGGTTTCCCTTTTTCTGGGACACACTTTATAGCGCTTAACAGTGTCTCCAAGCACTTTAAAGAGATGAAAAACAACAAGGATACGTAGTGGTAGAAAATGTACATATGCTAAGCACGGCAATCGCTAGCTCTGAAATTGTGCATCCACCATAACACCTGTCTGTTAGATATTAAGTGGACTTTGTTTAGTTTAAAAATAGGTGTGTGAAAGGACAAGGACATTCATGGTGAGTGAGAAACATTTTTGAGCACTAATCCATGTTTATTATGTATTGAATTCAAAGGATTTTGATGTAACTAAGCACCATTTTTGTGATATACGAGCTTACTTTACTTACTTAGTCAAAACGAGAATACATATAGAAGGCATTGTTGACATTGTTCTATACAAATACGTCACTGCTATGTAACATACACAGCGGGCATTCGCCTGTGATTGTGTGCGCTAAGTAAGGTTCCTATGGCAACCCCCTAATTACAATGGGTTCCTACTAATTCACCTGTTCCTTATAGATAAGATAGAGTGCATTATGGATGTAAGAGTTGCTGCTAGTCGGATAAATCAGGGATGTGTTAGGAAGGAGAAACAACTCGAGGATGTTGAAACATCTGTATGGATACTAAAGCGTGCTCATGGATTTCCAAAGCAGCACCGACATTTAGCTGCTGCCAACTTGGAAAGAAATGTTTTTCATTTCCTGTTTTGTCTCTCGAAGCTTATCACATTTTTTGTTTGTTTGCAATTTTCAAGAAAGTTAGGGACAACACCGCTAAAGATCATGCATTCGGTTTCCTTCTAAATAATTGTTGAGTGATTCATTCTTACTTTAACAATTAACCAATTACAGTGTACTTCACTTTCCGGATTTTTCCAAAAATATGGGATTCAATCATTATCAAAAGTATATTTTAAGATGTGCATTTGCATGCAGTTGAGATATTTTACTCGAAAAAAAAAACTTTTTATTTTTGTTCGCTGATATCTCTTTTCCTTACAAAAGTATTGATGCAATCCAACAGAACTGGACAAGCGAAATAAGATTCTAGATTTCTTTAGTTCTCTCTGAGAAACCGTTGCTACGCAATCTTGTTCGTTATTGTTATAACACCTGAAAAGCACATGCTGAGACCACATACTTTTTCGGCGGTGCCACGCATGGGTTCATAGAGACAAAGTTGCTTTATCTCCTTCCATAACACATCTCTGGATAAACCTCAGTCATGATCTTGGGTTTCCATTAAGAGCAATTCCTTGCAAAGCCACGCATAGTTTTCCTACACGATGGCGCAAGTGCAGGTGTCAACGCAAATGAGAGAGACACGAAGATGCCAGAACCGTGAGAGCAAATGTGTGAAAGAAAAACGTACAGTGGATGGGAGAGGGAATGTGTAGAGGGAGAGAGAGATGAGTGAGGGGGTGTGAAATAGCGATAGAGAAAAAGATGTATATAAAGAGTAAAATTTGGGAGAAAAGCAGACAAGGGGAGTGATAATTAAAGAGAGATAAAGATAGAGAGACTGAGAGAGAGAGAAAGAGAGAGAGAGAGAGCGACAGATACAGAGGGTGAAAAAAGGAAGAAGACGCACAGAGCGACACAGAGAGAGATGGGAAGGTGGAACAGCGAGGGATATTTAAGAGAGAGGAGAATGTGAGTGAGCTACAAACAGAAAGATGACGTGGAGGAGAGAGAGGGACATATATAGAGGGGGTAGAGTGATATAAACGTATATACACTTTAATACTCGTAAAACAACATCACTCTCACCCCCCCCCCCCCCCCCACCCCCAATTCACTCCAGTGAGTCACTCCAGTTTAGCTGTCTGATATTGTCTGTCGGGCTAGTGTCCGGCATTCCCAAATACAGTCCCGTTGTGATCACCGCTGCTTGCTCTACCCGTATATTGTTTAGACCCGGTTGTCTTGACAATAATGCTCAAATGACGTCACACTTCGGTACTCTATAGTCGTATAACAACACCACTCTCACCCCCCCCCCCCCCCCCCGCCCACCCCTAACCCCTTACCATTGAGCGGCTTGCCTGAAGATACATAGGGTGTTAGCAATAAGTGAACGAAGAAAAAAGTAGGAATATCTCTAAAACCATTACTTGACACTTTTCGCAAAGCCAGGCAGGTGGAAGTGAATTGAACACGAACTTAACCCAGTTTCTCTGCTCCAAACGCATTTTTTTCGCACATTTACCGGTAGATCACGTGGAATATGACGTAGTCATCTTCAAGTACAAGCAGTCCATCGTTGTGTTTCATTTTACAGGTTGTTACATCGTGAGCAGATGATTCCAGGTCGCCCCTTACGAAGTACATGTGCGACTATCGATACTAGTACTCATATTTATCACGATGATATCGATTATATGCTTTTCTTTTGTGATTTTGGATTTGTTTATTAAACACTGTTTCACAAACAAATAAATGCAATCGTTTTTTTTAAGTAGCAGTAAGTTGTCGTTATAATAATCATTATATTCATATTCAATATCCCTCCAGCTAAAAATCATCGTTTAATTTATGAGCATGATTGTAGAAAATGAAACACATTGGAAGTATTTATAAATACATTTGCTCTCACCAAATTTTGAAATTATGAGTGGTTCTAATGTAAGCACTAGTCTTTTGAAATACAATGCAAATGTATTTGTCACATTGCAGACCATATCACACATCACCTTAAATGTAGCCCGCCCCTTTTGGAGACCCAATTCTGAAAGTTCCCTGACTTTGTCATCATTTGAGAGAGAGAGAGAGAGAGAGAGAGAGAGAGAGAGAGAGAGAGAGAGAGAGAGTGGCTATATAACCTTTGCCTGGAATCGACAAATCGTAATATTCGGTTTGGAGAAAATGATCTTCGATAATTGATTGAGCTTTCTTTTTCGTACCACGGAAATAGTCAAATCTCAGTGAAAACTAATTGGATTTTCATTTATTGTACTATAGTTATAGTAAATCTGACCCTAAAATTTCACAATTGGTATCCCTAAGATACGTGCTAAATATGTGCAGATGTTTGTAAAAGGGACGGGCCATCTTTAAAGCTGTAAGAATACACTTTACGTAACATACCACGACATGTTTCAATTAAAGTATTTGGGATAAAAAGAAGGCGTGCAAAATTTAACACAAAGCACTTCACATCAATCTGGGTTTTCAGCTGTCCTTAATGTGGATGCTATCACTGGTGTTGGTGTGGAGTTAAACATTGTGAAAGCGACCCCAGCTTGTCACCATTGCCATGGTCATATCGGATGGCGACACATCGATTTGACCCACCAAAACCGACGCCAGGAATAATTTGTCAAAAATCAATCCGTTTTATGGAGGTGTTGGTGGAGGGAGGGGGAATATCATGGGTTGGGGAGAGTAATGGAGTAGTGAAGAGAGGGGGAAGAAGGGAGAGGAAGGGGGTGGGAGGTAGGAGGGGGAGGGAGGGAGGTGGAGAATTGGGAATGAGGATAGGGAAATGTAGAGAGGGGGAAGGGGTAAAAAGTTGCTTATTAGGCATGTTAGGGATGGCTTGTTTGCTGTGTCATTGTTGTATTCATACAGTTTATTTGAAGAAAATCAATTTGTGTTACAGGAAATGTTTTTACAAAGAAATTTTTAGGCATACACCCATCAGTAAGGATAGCGTTCTCCATCCTGTGAATAAATGAATGTCTAACTTGTTCTTCATTCATTTACTAGACATGCTAGATGGAGCACGCTATTCTTACTACTGGGTGTATGCCTAAAATTTCTTTGTAAATTGAAATTACCCCAGGAAGGATATTTGTTTTGTGTTGAACTGTACTTAAATAAAGTCAAATTGTTTCCTTGATTTTCAGACATGTCAGATGCGGTGTAAGCCGAATTGTAAGAGCAATGTCAGATAAAATCATAATCAACATCACATTCAACATCTCATAAAATGGTTGTACAAACGCCATCGCAAGTAGGCGTGGTATCAAGGGAAATGAGGAAAAGGGTTATTCATGGCGATATAGCGCGAGAGAAGAGTGAGAAAGAGAAGAATAGATGAGATCAAAGGACAAGATACAAGGGATACATTAGTCTTATTCATGATTTCGTGCAAGGGCGCGGGGAGCAAAGTCCTCTAATTAATTAATTCCAACACGCCGATATATTTTTAGAAGTGATACTTTCAATAACCACTAGATTCATCCACATTCATCAAATGTGACTTTCTTTATGAAATAAGCGCAGGGTTGAATCTTGTACATTGGATATAAACCAATCATCCAATGGATCTGATTGACTCTGTCAGCGCCAAACAAAATGCCGCTCTTTTTTTATTTGTATGTTCAAATGAAAATATGCCGCATGACCTTAAAAATATATTTTGGTGCCTCCAGATGGATAGCACGGTTACTCTATAGGGGATCGCTGGATTATTCATAGGTAATGAGGAAGGAGTGTAAAAACGCGATTATATCAAATATCTCTTAAAAGCGAACTCTAGCTTGTGCGTTCTGCTGTACCTACATCTCGCGTGTTTGTTATGGTGATGACGGCATGCGGGACGTCACCATGGCAACGTGTAACCATAATAAAAAGCGAGGTACGCAATTAGAAAGAAGGAGAGATATAGAAAGATAGGGAGTAATTATAGCACGACCACGACCTCTAAACGAAAATTAATAATATGCTCTGACATCGGCGCGAATTGTACTTCACAGTATTACTGTGAATCACTGTTAGATCTTTAAACCCTTCTGTTCTTTATTTAATACATCTATAATTTTTGTCTGTAGTTTGGGAGTAGACGTGCAGCGCAGCTGGTGGACATAGTTTTAAAAGGAACTTCTTAAACCCTTTCAATAATTACTTTTATTTTTCTTATTGAATGTAATATTGTAGTTATCATTATCATTGCTCTAGTTGTATTATCTTTTTACTTTGATTTGCTTATTTTCTAACAGATAAATACGTCAATGTTGTTAACATGGAGAGGACCAGTCAGAGAACTGACATATTTGTATCATCAGTCATTATTGAGTTATATTTTACTGTTAAGTTTCACATTTCGAAAAAAAATGGATTTATATCTCATCTTGTTCATACAATTACCATCATCATCATCATCACCACCACCACCGCCATCATCATCATCATCATCATCATCGTCATCATCAGGGGACGGGTCATCTTTAAATAACCCTTTATGCGTCTTTGAGGCATTATGCAACTGGTAATACACGCACATTCCCGTAGGGCAATACAGAGTCTGGCAGAAGAGGAGTTAGTTGAGAGGTTACCAGTACTTTCAGTCTCGAGAAGACAGTGTGATGTCTTCCCAACGCCATTCTTTAAAGGGGACACGAAACGGAAGTGCTTCAAAGACGAGGAGGAGATGGGCAAGAAGAGGAGAGCGCCAAAAGAATGCGACGGTTTGATTGGCGCCACTCCACGCTGCACTGCATGTGCCCTACTTAGCTCATCTCACCCTTATAGGGTTACTAAATTAGAAAAATAAGTTCCCACTAATCTATGTAAAATTATCCACTAAAAACGAATTTCACATTTGTTTGCCGCAATAAAGTCTCATTTTGATGCACGCCTCCAGTGACATATGAGAAATCAAAATTCCATAAATTGTACGGAGGTCAACAATAGACCATTTTCGTAATGTATTCACAACTTTCCCCCTGACTGCGTAGTAACGCGTTATTGCATTCACCTGTATCTTCTCATTCAGATTCAATGGATGGAATGCACTTTGAATCTATTATTTGTTGCTACTCAGACAAATCTCGGACAAGCTTTGGGGTTCCCATTGGTAACGTATTGTTTAAATGGCGTGAATAAAATATTTTATTTACGCCGTTGGCCTTTATAGCATTTTGACTTCTCATACGTCACTGGAGACGTGCGGTTTTTTTTTTTTTTCAAATTTTCGTCAAAATGAGACTTTATTGCGGCAAACGAATGTAAAATTCGTTTTTCATGTTTTTAGTGGATAATTTTACATAGATTAGTGGGAACTTATTTTTCTAATTTAGTAACTCTTTAAAGATCCCCTGACATGAAAATGTATGTTTACTTATGTTGATGCAACTTAATATGTATATAAAAAAAAATCACTAACTGTTCAATGGAAATATGTGTCCTATATTAAGCAAATAATCAACGTCGGTGAAGGTAATGGGACGAAATATCACTTCCGAGGCGATCTGTTGTAGCTATCTTTCCGAAGCTTTTAGCTGAGGAAAGATAGCGTATACATTCAGATCGCCGAGAAAGTGATAGTTCGTCTCATTGCCTGAAACCAAATGTTGATTATTTGCTTTATATTCCACATCTGATACCAACATCTATAAAATAAATGACAATTTAACGTACAAAAGCATTCGTGTCGGTGCGGCTACATATTCACGCGACGCTCCGAAACCCGGAAGCAAATTGACTTTGTGCACGCTATATAGACTCTACAAATTCCAACGAACACTATGACATGGTGATGCTTATTTGTAAGATTTTGACGGAAGGCCAAGAAGTAATCGAAATTCTCTTACCTGTGCGGTATCGGTGAGAACATAGATCCTCCGAGAATGCTCTTCATAATTCTAAGAAATTACAGGCAAGTGAAATTCTAGGTCAATTTTGGTACGAGGTGGTAGAGAATTGCACACTTGCTTTGGTGAAATACTGTGTGGGGGAAATGGAAGCCTTGCACTGCTTTGTACGTACGCGCGCGGCGCAGCGCGCTATAACCAAAAATTTTAATTTCCGCGCGCGCACCGCGGTGTCGTCTGCGCCGATAGTCCGAGCTACGCACTTTTATTTCGCGCGTACTCAAAATATTGATCACGCGTTAGGACTGTGAGGAGTGAAGAGATCAGCGAAACCAAAAAGTACTATCACCTAGAGTGTAACGAACTTTCCTTCTCAAAAAAGTACTATCACCTAGAGTGTAACGAACTTTTCTGCTCAGGTGATCAGATGGGAAAAACTACGCTTCATCACGTGATCAACTCTTGACCAATCATAAAGCAACATTCTTAGTATGTGGAATATAATTTAAAATAATATTTCTATATGCTTTCTCAGCACTGATAATCCCCGCCTTCAAAATATCCTCCAACTCATGATGCCCCTTGTGACATCATCAAAGATAGAAATTAGCAACTAATAAACAGAATTTATGCACAAACGAAACATTGCAATGACTACCTCCACCTACCCACATGAGCATCACATGTTTTCACACAATACCATCTAATAACCTTTCATGTGAGAATAATCGTTTCCTAATGTCAGAAATGTAATAGCTATGCCAGGAAAAAAATGCATTGTATAAACACGTGATGCTCCTTTTTAGCACTTGCAGGTAGTCATTGCAATGTTTAGTTTGTGCATAAAGTCTATTATCCTGCTAATTCATACCTTAGATTACCTTAGTCACAAGGTGCATCTTGAGTTGGAGGATATTTTGGAGGCGGGGCCTATCAGTTCTGAGAAAAATATATTAAAATTATTTTGAAAATTTCTAAATAATTTTTCTATATTAACAAAATCACTAACTGTTCAATAGAAACATGTATCCAATGTGTAATATAGGACTCATATTTTGTTATATTATGTTGCATCAACATTAGTCAACTTACATTTTCATGTCATGGGACCTTTAACGTGTGATGCTTCGGCTTTGCAGCATTAACAACAGGTAGATTTGAAATGAAAACTTCTGATGATAACTGACTTTAAAACCCCAAATCCATGCGTTAATATGTTGAATCGGATAATTCGGATTTGTTGATATGATGTGTGTAGTGATTTCTGGTTGCATTCATTTCCTCATTACTGATCACTCTCTCTTCCTCTTTCTCAACTCTCTCTCTCTCTCTCTTCTCTCTCTTTCTCTCTCTCTCTCTCTCTCTCTCCCTCGCCCTCTCTCCTTCACTCTTTCTTAGTCTCTCTCTCTCTCTCTTTCTCCTTCACTCTCTCTTAGTCTCTCTCTCTCCCTCTCTCACTGTCTGAATATGTCTCTCTCGTTCTCTATATACATTATATTTACATTCTTTACATTTCCTGCACAGTAGCACTGATATCGCGCCATGTCATCGTCCATTTTTCTCTCACTTAAATCACATCATTCATTAAAAAGCACATGTCTCGTACAAATGTCTCGTGAGGTATCAAATTAAAGTGGATGACATTTCAAACAAGATGATACCACATTTGGGGGATTTGAGGTGATTTTCATTACAATATTTGGCAAAGTATTTGCATTTTAACAACTTTCCCCCAAAATCTATGAAATACTCACTTTGTCATATTTCAGAAAATATTTACACTAACAAAATGAAACTTTTGAGAAAGGTACCTAACCATATGTTACATATGATGTGCAAATATCAAGGAGAGTACTTATCTTGACATATTATGATTTTCCAAAAGTCAAAATACTCAACCAGAGAGAAAAGGAGAGCAGAGTAGTGATGACACTCAAAACAAGCATAAAGTCTTTCGTTACGCGGATAAAATTTAATAGGAACCCTTTGAATTGTCGTCCTCGTAAAAAAAAACCATGTTCATATTGACTGATTGACAATACAAGAAAAACAGTACAACTTGTAAATAAAAAAAAAAGCTGCTTGCAGATAATGTTGCTTGCACATGCATTATAACTTCATTTTTATTTTTCCGAAGTCCTTTTGTACACAGGTGGATCTGCACGTTCTTTTACGAACTTATGCAATCTTACAGCACAGATGTAATCTTAAAATAGCCAATGTTACTATTTTGATTAATCATAAGAGTACCCTTGTAAGGAAAACAGCAATAATGCGAAACTGGGTGAATTGATTACTTAGCCGGGTTAATCTCAAACCGAAGGATATATGGGTATAATTATGAATTCAGGTGGAAACTGTTTTCAATTCTATTTCTTCATTCGAAGCTCTACTCAGCAAAAATGATGCATTGTCAAAACATCGGAGGCAATTAAACAGATGAATGAATTGTACCAATCTCCAGCTTCGTTAATGACAACACTTGTTTCTTGACAATCATCTTCCAGGGATGATTTGTTCCTTCATTCGAGGCTTTATTCACTATAAAGACACGCCGGAGGTAAAAAAAAAAAAAAAACGATTGAGAATAAATAAAAAATGTAAAATGAATAAGAATTGCAACAATTTCGAGATTAGTTGATGGCAAGACTATTGTCTTGAAAAATACCTTACGGGGAATTATACATTCATAATCGCTGTCCGTCATGTCCGCTGCCACCCAAACCTGGAAATCCCGACTTCATAAAATCAGACGAAGGGTTCAGTCTTTCTGCCAAATAGCTCTCTGTCCTCACCATGCTTGAAGGTTACTATGGTTACAAGACCTCTGGTAATGGATCACTCAGTTTACTTCTTCATTTCTCAAGGCGCTCTCTCTTAGATTATTATGCAGCTATTTTCCGTGTCACCTATTATGTCGATGTCATATGGGGGAAATTAGTCCGATTGCTAAGGCTCTCTTGTGGAGTTTGGCCTTGGTTTCTGAATGAGAAATCATACATAAATGCACTTTTTGATGAAAAAAGAAACAGCAAGCTGAAACTTCAAAACGTTCAGTAGATGAACGTGAAACCATCGTACTTACATATGCTATATAACTGCGATTCTTTTCCAAAGTGCCAATTGAGAATAAACAGATTTTATATTTGAGAATTAGGTTTAACATAATTACTACGACGTATATGTTGTTTTCTTCTCTTAAATCGTCGTATTTTTGCTGTTATGAAACACGTTTCAATTTCAATTTCAGTATGTTTACTTCCTTAACTTCAATATACTTTTCATTAAATTTCCATCCTGATAAAACATAGAACAATTCATCTGACTGAAATGAATAACACAATTTGTTCAATATTTGACAAAGACCTGAGCATCACTGAACAATTACCAAAATTAACTCACGAAGCACGGTCTTTGTTAGCAGGTATCTTGTGTCGGGATTGCCTGAACAAAGAGAAACACTTCGTGAATAATAAATGTATTCATTATCATATTATCATTGCATTGTGGCAGAATTGCCTGCAGTAAAAGAAACACAATATGAATTATTATGATAAGTAAGAGCATCATCATTTTTATTATTGTTACTTTTTGTCGGGCTCGCTTGAACAAAAAGAAACACTTCGTTAAGGATAAGTAAGCATTATGATTATGTTCATGGTTATTCTTACATTGTAGCGGAATTGTCTGCACTAAAAGAAATATAATATGAATGATAATGATAATAGCCTCACTGTCACTATTATTATTACCTTGTGGCGAAATTGCCTGAACACGACGAAAAACAATACATAAACATCATATGGTGGTTAATACGTACGAACAACACTACGTGACTTAACAATAGCCAATCAAAATCGAATAATAAAATGACATTCAATACATGGAACAAATGTCATAATGATGAAGATGTAGCATCTTGTCTTTGTTACAGGCATGCATATAAAGCATAGAATGAGAAAACAGATATTTGTCATTTGAGATCGTAAAACGTACGATGTTGCTTTTGTTGTCGGGGGGGGGGGGAGTCAGTTTCTTTGTTCCTTCAAGTTTCGACGTTGTTTTGGTTTTATAGCGAAAACTGTGCACGTGTACGTTCTGCCTTCTATCGATTATTGTGTTTGGGAGTTCTCCTCGTCTTAGATTAGTATCTTTTACAAGCCATGACAGAATAAAGATGAAACAAAACATAGCTGTTGCGTATTCGCCATGATAAGAAACGCGACGATAACATAACAATGATAAGAAAGTATATTGCACCGCACGAGTGTTACTTAACAAGAACATGTTGGCGTGCAGGGGTTGTGAGTACATTATGTACATTGCAGTCTCCATGGAAACAGCCAGTGGTTCCGAGTGTTCCACTTATCACACTCATCGATTGAAGGTTGCAGTTATTGGAAACATGGCGATTCGATATGGATGTTGCCTTACATTGTTGTTCTAAGTCATGTTCTCTTCACAAAGCATAAAATGATTAATTATTGTATAAAATTATGCGGAAAATGAGGTAATGAAATGTAAATGAATCATGTTAAAGCAATGGTACATAATGCCTTTATCATTAACAATGAACTTGTAAATCTACGGATAGACATTTGTGACATCATTAATTCAAGTTCACTTTTCGAGCTCATTTGATTTTTTATACAGATACGCATTGTGCATCGCAGTTTAGTATGGTTCTACAAAATAAAAAAAAAAGATAAGTAACAATAGATGCATAAAAAAAAAACACATTGCAAAGAGGATTCAACGAAATCAAAGCAAACCAAGCATACTTTCATGAAACTAAACCTATTATTAATGGAAGGAACTTAAATTGAAAGCATTGCTTATGGGTATTTAGGTCCTATCGTGAGGAAAGAAGGAAAGATGTCTGGAAGGGAAAAAGAGAGAGGACATTATATATTTTATATACACTAAAATATACTGTACTGCTCTGACCAAAGGAAGACACAAACAAAAGATACTTTTCTCGTAAATGAGCAAAATGTGTATTGTATTGGCATGAGTGCAAAACCATATCATTTTAGATTAAATATCTCACAGCAAGATGAATATTTCTTGTCAAGATTTTGGCCGTATGTAGGAAATTCTGGGTACAATCTAAGAATAACAACAACCCAGATTTTAATGATTTGTCACCTGCTTCCTTCTGTCAGAGTAGGGCAGTACATTTTACATTTGTTTACAAAGAAAGTTAGAACGAAATACATTTCAACTATTGTTAATTTAAATTTAGTTATTGTGCACATACTTTCATGCGATTGCTTGATATACTAGTCCAGCGGCATACCTGAATAATTGTTCACTCTTGCCTAAAAGCACCAAATTGTGCACACTTTTAGAATTAAATTTTCTAAGAATATTTGGATATTGAGCCCAGGGAGGTACTGGCGGCCATTTTGAAATGAAATTTGAATGGAATATTTGTTTTCATCATAATAATGTATTATCTCAAAGCTAATTCAATTCTCTACAAGATTGTACTAAACCTATTGATCTCTGAGGACATATTTATAAACTTTTTTGGGGAAAATGTGATTTAAACAGGATGTGCTTCCCCATTCCACTATTTTGGAGAAATAATGAACACTTTTTATTCATATATGAAAAATTCGAACTTGATGAAAAACGGATAATAGATGTGCAGCCTAATAATAAATCCAGTATTGGCCTATTTGGTATACTTTTGCTCCCAAGATAAAATTGTTCATCAACGCACCAATGTTGGGGTTCAGAGATGGGTCATCCTTAATGAAGCTTATATGGACAAAATTACGTCTGGCACAGATCGAACACGTACTTGATTTTAAAGGCTAATTCAAACATCAGTTGCCATGCGTACAGTAAGAAACATATATTTTTTTATTAGAGAGTCTGGCGTTATATTTGATGTGCATTGTATATATTTGTTTCAACTGACATGACTGAACTTCACCGAATGACATCACATATCATTAAAAAAAAAGATGACATTCTTGTGTCTTTACCGCATGGCATGCATCATATCACATTAATTGATAGTAGTTCGCAGTACGACGACCTCGAAAGGACTGTAATGCTGGCTGCCATACTGATGGAGACCACGACGACGGTGGACAGAATCAAGCAGTGGATGGAGCAGCCAATCTACCGACTAACCAAACACGAGCTGCAAAATATGACTATTGCTGGGAGACTATATGCCCTCCTCTGACAAAAGGAAGCAAGTGACAAATCACTTAAATCAGGGTTATTGGTACTCGTAGATTGTACCCAGCATTCCCTACATACAGGCAAAATTTGGACAAGAAATATTCATCTTGCTGCGAGATATTTAATCTGACATGATGTGGTGTTGCACTGATGCCAATGCAAGTGACAGACACATTTTGCTCATGTACAAGAAAAGTCTCTTTTGTTAGTTACTTCATTTTGTCGGAGTAGGGCAGGTATGCCATGGAGGTCACCAGGGGAGGATTATGTAACTACCACCTTGCCCATGAACACTTCTCAAGTGTATCAAGAGATACTTGGCATGCTTGGCGTGATTCTAAAAATATAATTCACACTAACATTGTTCCAATATGTGGTCACTGTCGTAGGGTTCGGAAATAAAACTCATGGATTGACGGTTGCGCTGGGAAGGTTATATAATGCCCTAAAAAGCGCGTCGAAAAGTGATCGTGAGCAATCTTCTTGCCAATGGTCTTAAATTCGTGTATTGTCCATTTTAGAAACTTGCTGAAAGTTATTTGCCCTAAATTCATTCACATCCCAGCCTTTGCTGGGGTTAAAAGCTGATCTCCTTACACACACTGGGAATTAGTTTGGGGGTGAGCGAAGGAAAATGTTCATAAAACTGTAGAAAGAATTTGGACACGAAAAATTGAGGTTATTTCCATGGAAGGGCACTCTTCATATCCGTGCTTCTATCCTCCCCAATGAAGTGTCGCGTGTGATTATGCCACACTGATTATAACCTTCTTGCTGATGTTGACTGACTCGAAAGGTGACCGACATGAATTCGTCATTAACTTCGTATTACAGCTATCCAATCAGGTAACAGGATTATCGAAATAAGGTATATCGATATGACTGCGCTTTTAATTAGTTTATAGCTCTAACATCGTAAAAAAAGTTATCATGTAGTGTTTTCTTTCCTTTTCTGTGCTTTTTACACAAGAGCATGTAGAATTCATTGGTAAAACAAAGGAAGCTCCGTTTTTTTAAAGTGACTTTAAAAAAACGGAGCTTCCTTTGTTTTACCAATGAATTCTACATGCTCTTGTGTAAAAAGCACAGAAAAGGAAAGAAAACACTACATGATAACTTTTTTTACGATGTTAGAGCTATAAACTAATTAAAAGCGCAGTCATATCGATATACCTTATTTCGATAATCCTGTTACCTGATTGATTGGCAAGCATGAACTAGATTGTATCAATCCTATCAAATGTAGGCCTACCATAACGGGCAATGATACGTTTATTAGTAGAATTGTGGTCAATAGTGCTTTTATTAGTATAATATTGCATTCTGTGAGTAGCTTGTGCTTCAGTCCCAATAGGAGTTTGTGTGTTAACTCACGACTAACGTTGAAAAACCCATCGACTGAAGTGTATCAACGGACCGATTCGCGGAAAGAAGTTGCAAACAGCAGTAACCGGTGAGATATCTAAGATGACGTCACAATGCTTTTTATTTGCGCGCCTCGTGCAACGTGAAAGTGCGCGCGGTAAAAATGCGCGATAAGATTAAGCAATGTGAGATACAATTTATTTTATACACAATCTAGCGTCAGTGCAAACGTGTGATGATGATTGATGAAAAAAGTGTAGTTATGCTATGGAAAACTTGTTTTGGCTCGAAATATCGTGGTTATGCATCACTATTTGATTCAGTGTGTAAAACAAATGGATACCGCTCTGACATTCATGATAAATTACAGGCCCGCGGTGATCTCAAAACTATACTATCATCATTCGGCTTGTGGCTTCGAGATTATATATGGTATTGTATTAAAATCACCCACGTTATTGTTAGGGTATACTGCTGATTCATGAATTTTGCGAACGGTCTACCCTGTCTTTTTAAATGAGCATGGCTTCGTAATTATTGACAGCATTGCATGAGATATGTATCATATTAACACATCATACTGTCCATTTCCTTTGGTATACCACATGGGTATACCCTCGGCCCTTGATAATTTCTTATCTTTGTGAAGGATGTACACAATCTCAATTGCTAGTTCTGATAAAAGTAGGCCACAAACTCTCCCACACTCCCATCTCCATATCCAGGGTACCTTTTTTTTTATTATTATTATATTTTGTATTTAAAATAAGTCCTTTTTTTCGCACTTTGTCATGGGCTGTAGCTAATGTGGAGGGAGATATGTTAAACTCTGTCATTGGCGTGGGCATACTAGATCCCGTGTGTCTTTGCACGTATCAGTGAAGCTTCAAAGAACTGGTAATTGGGCGAAATCACGTCCAACACGTCGTTGTAATCATGGTAATTACTCACCAAAGCGGCGACCCCCCCCCCCCCCCTCTCTCTCTCTCTCTCTCCATTGCTCTCACTCTACACTTCTCACCAATACTTCTTTCTTTTCTTTACCCCCTCCCTTTCTCTCTCTCTCTCTCTCTCTCTCTCTCTCTCTCTCTCTCTCTCTCTCTTTATTTCCCTCTGTTTTTTCCCATTCTCTCTCTTCTTCTCTCTATTTATCTCTCGTCCCTGTCTGTCTAATCCTATCACTCCTCGATCGCTCGTTTCCCTCTCTTAATATCTAGCTTTCCTCTCATATACACCCCCCCCCCCCCCTCCCCTTCCTATATGTTTTTCTCTCCTCTTCTCTTTTCAGGATTTTTCGGAGAAATGATACAATGCTTCGTAAATAATGCAGAAACATAAAATCAACGTCCTGTTTAAAGGAAGATCGCCTCACTACTGACGTACAAAGTATAGATTCGTACCGAAGTGTGACGTCATTTGAGCATTATTGTCAAGACAACTGGTTATAAGCAATGCGGGTAGAGCAAGCAGCGGTGATCACAACGGGGACTGTCATTGGGAATGCCCGACACTAGCCCGATAGACAATATCGGACCGCTAAACCTCTCACTGGAGCGAGTTTGTTTAGAGCCAATTGTCTTGACAACATGCTTATTATGACGACACCATTTTGGTACTCTATTATGCAAACAAATCCCATAGAGTTGTAGTTTATCTGACGCAAGAAGGGTTTATAACACAATTATGATTTCTAAGAATTATTACTTCAGATAATTGTGAGGAGGGGTGTGGGAAGGGGGGGGGGGTAGCGGGTTGCCGCTGTTTTTCTTCGAAGAACCCTTTCCCGAGGAGTGTTCGTGTGTGTGTGTGGGGGGGGGGGGGGGGGGGGGGCGGGCGGGGGTCTAATTCGCCATCAGTCGGTATTGCACACTTTGTCTTCATGGATACTAATTCTCTTGTTCTATTTTCTTGAAAATATCGTCTTGATCCTCTAACAATTGATTCGATCCTCCACGTAGATTATCTAAACAGAGTGTACAAAACTTGGCCATAGTCCTAACATTTTTTTTATCCTGCTCTTTTGTAAACCAGGGAAGCTGGAATTTGCCTCTTTCAAGCTAGAATGAACTTGGTACCATAGGAAAGCTGAGATCCCTCTACACATGTCCTTCTCACCGATATGAATAGACTAAATACACGTTATACGCATGCAAAAACATGTATACATGCAGCTAGCAGAAACATTATGTTGAATAGAACCAGACATTTTGCAAAGAAATCTTTGGAATAACGAAAACGATACCAGTAGATTACAGGTTAAAATCCTGGTTCCAAGATTTTTTCTGACTTGTTTTTTATTCATTTACAGGATGGAGCACGCTATCCTTAATACTTACATGGCGTACGCCTAAAATTTCTTTTCACAAATTAATGAAATCACTCCATAAAGCCCTTTCCCTAAAATTTAGCCAAAAACATGCCTCATGAACACGATAATCTGACAATCGTCTTAAGGAAGGCCTTGTCTTGATGTCACGTTCTGCTGATGAAGTTCCTTTGGAAGGCGTTCTAAAGATTGTCATGGTTACGTGTATTCCTTGAATAGCTACAATCGAAATGTTAATTAGATCTCTGGAGAGCAGATGTGTCTTTTGATCAGGGAAGTGTTATGGAAGGAGTAGAAACTCGAGCATAATACATTCAAACATCTGTATGGGCTCTAAAGCGTGCTCATGAATGTCAAAAGAATTCCATAATCATGACAATGCTTTGATGTTCCATGTGCCGAGCCGACATTTAGCTGATGTCAACTTGAAAAGAAATGTCTTTAATTTCTCATTTGTCTGTAGACGTTTTGTTTTTGACAAATTCGTTTGCAAACTATAAGGAAGTTAACGGCAGATAATGACAGATCCTAATACTCTGCTTTTGTTTCGAAAAGTATTAAGGAATCATTAAAAATCGGACATATAAGCTATTTGTATTACTTACAAAATTTACCAATTTCTTCACTTTCCGACATTTTGTGCATTTGGGGGATTCAACCACTCTCAAAATGATATATTAAGCTGTGTATTATCATTAACGGCGTTTGTGTGGGTTTGCGTGGAGCAGAGATATTTTACTTGAAAAACTTGTTTATTTGTGTTTGCTGATACCTGTTGTGATCATGGGAGTATTAATGCCATTAACAGAACGGGACAAGCGAAATGAGACTGTACATTTCTTTTGTTCTCTCTGAGAAGCCGTTGCCACACAATCATGTTCATAATTGTTCAAACACCTGAACAGCACCTGTTGAGAACACCATAACTTTTCAGCGGCTTGGCACATGGGTTCAAAGAAAGAAAGTTGATTCATATCCTTCCATAACACATCCCTGTTTTGATACAGTTCACATCACGGAGATGGACAAGAAGCCCTTTCAGTTGGTATTATTTGACGGATCAAAACTGAATATGTTTACCTTCAGAGATCGGTGCATAGATACAATATCAAACGTGGAAGTTTATACGCATCGACAGCCCATTAAAGATAAATACACGCAAATAAACCCATACTTGCGCGTGCACACACACACACACACACACACACACACACACACACACACACACACACACACACACACACACACACACACACAGGTAGACATGCTATTTTATACACACAATTTAACTTCATTTCATTTCGTTAATTTCTCACATCTTCAGCCCTCTTTAGACAGGGAGCTCAAGGGCAACACGACGTGTGGTTTTCAAATGCGGGTGGTCTTAATCCATGTGTACTTTTTAAATTACTCCGATTAAGGTCTCATTGGAAAACATTGCCAAAGGGAAATTAATGTCTTCTTGATAGGCAGATTGTCTTCCTATGCATGCGGTCGCGAGAGTATGACAGTATTGACAAAGACGGACGCCGGTAGACACGAAATAATATTGTACATAACAACAAATATACAAAATACATGTAGTGCAATAATGCTAAAAACACGGCACCATACTGCCCTATTGTAATGGCGTGCGTTACTAGTGCAATTTAAATGCTTCAATGGTGCATTAAGAGTTAACGTATTGTAGGGTATTGCATAAAGCACAACCGGGCTCTCTAATGATGATAAATTATAGTTTGGATATCGAAGTGACAAAGGAGATACAATTATAATCCATTAGTCTAGAGTTCCCAGACTTTGTTGAAGAGTTTATATATATAATATATTTGCTTGTTAGCGCTAGTATGTGCGTGTCTATTTGTGAGGATGTGTTGATTGCGATCGTTTAAGACATGTAAAGAGGACGATTAGAGAATATTTAAGGAAAATGCCACGCGTCTGATCTTATCTTTCCATCTGCTCATCTATCAATGGAACCTGACTAGAAAATCCGCCCAAAGTCTGATCTCCTTGTCAAGGAAACGGGACCAAAACTGTATTGTTTGCATTTGATTTGAGCGCTTGGGCGGGCGAAGAAGCCGGAATGCGCGATCTATTCCATCGCTCTAAGGGTTGCTTGGCACGTTGAGGGAAGCCTACACGACAGTTTGGATTACGGAGTGCTGCAGGGGAGGATCAGGCGCTCAACTCATTGTGAAAATCGCTGTGAAGTCACGAGTCAGGTGATGGGGGGGTGTGTGTGTGTGTGTGTGTGTGTGTGTGTGTGTGTGTGTTTGTGTGTGTGCTTGTGTGAGAGGGGGGAGGGGATCACGTCACTCTAAATTGAGACCTGTCTTCACGCTGAACATACTGCACCCGTTGCATGACACCACCCCGCCCCCACCCCGTCACCCCCTCCGTCAGTAATTCACATA
This sequence comes from Arbacia lixula, assembly GCA_963669155.1. NCBI lineage: Eukaryota > Metazoa > Echinodermata > Echinoidea > Arbacioida > Arbaciidae > Arbacia > Arbacia lixula. Next base: position 1,984,055 of record OZ022597.1, read on the forward strand.
TTTCTCATAGAGCATAGAGTAAATTTTATATGTGACACAATATGTTAACATGGAGGAGTCGCGGGGGGAGCGGGGGGGGGGGGGGGGGGGCGCAAGCGGCGTACGAGGGACCACGTCAATCTAAACGGAGAACTGACTGCAAGCTGAATATACCACCCGTTAATTCTTTCAGTGCCACGAGTGACTCTTATCCCAAACAATAGATAAAGTTCCCATAGGACACACGCTTATCTGGGACACCTTAGGTTAAAGACAGGGTATATCCCATTTCCAAGAGTCATGAAACTCGGCAGGAATCAGCAGTATACCCTAACAATAACGTTATCTCACAGTCATAACTTCGCGAACCGTTTCAGGAAAAGTGAACACAAATATCGCTGTTTACGTTTGAAAAGGAGAGTGACCATTACGTGGTGTGTGTGTCTTTCATATGTCTTTTTTAAATTGTAAATATCAATAATACATGTAATTCATTTCTTTAAATAGCGATAAATAAACTTTGCTGGCAAAGCGTTTTGATACTATTGGTTGTTTTTACTGGTTGTCCTAACTGTTCTATGTTCGTTATATTAATATTTTTACTCAAGACCTTGATGTAAAACAGTTTGTGCTGATTTTGCCATCCTGTTAAAATATGTTTGAATAAATAAATAAATAAATGATTCAAGATAAAACCGTATTGCAACACTGAGTGTAGTGGCTAGTGCGGCGATGCACCGATCTCAACGCATTGCTGTGCTTTGCGAAAAGACGTAATGTGCGCTGTTTGATATTGCGGTCTCCGTCTCTGGTCATATAGATTTTGGACGTGTCGTCCAAAACCACCTCGACATCTAGCAGTCAACATAATTTCGCTCAAAATCAGTTCTTTATTTTTATAATTTGGGAGCGAATTTCATATACAGCATTTCCTTCCATTTCCATGTCTTGGACAAAAAAAAAATACATGTGCGTTTACCTGCAAGATGGCCCCCTTTCCTTCACAAAGTTTGTCCATCATGCGCCAGAGAACATGTTGTTTTATGGGATTCGCGTGTATTTTTTTTTTATGGAAGCAGTACGCACTTGACGCTAAAGAGTTAAGCATTTGTGAACCAGATAAAATGTGGCTCTATTGGATTTCTGAATATTATGGGTGACAAAATGCAAACATTGCACGAAAAGAGTTACGGATAGGGGAGTCCTTTTACAGGTCAAAAGAATTTTTTTTTTTTTAAATCACGTAAATGGAAAACAAACTATACTTTATAAGAACTTCCCTCATAATATAAAATTGAAAAATGTGCGGGATTATATTGGCTAGTTTGACACCTCCCCTTCCCCTCACCCTAAAAAAAACACGATTAAAGGGCATATACTGTACTGGGAAGGCAAAAAAGCCTTCAAAATGTAATTGTTAGCAATCTTCTTGCCAATGGTCTTAAATTCATGTATTGTCTATTTTAGAAGCATGCTGAAAGTTGTTTGCCCTCAAATGATCTACATTTGGAGTAATGAGTGATTAAATCACAAATCCTCAAAATGTTCGGGCCAAACATTTTGAGGATTTAATTATTAATCATTAATTACTCCATACGTGGATCATTTGAGGACAAATAACTTTAAGCAATCTTATAAAATAGACAATACATGAATTTAAGACCACTGGCAAGAGGATTGCTAACAATTACATTTTGAAGGCTTTTTTGCCTTCCCTGTACAGTATACGCCCTTTAAAAAAAATATGCGTTACTTGCATCCAACTAGAACCAAACGTAACCGTTTTATTTCAACACGTCTAGTTAACTGCAAAACATGTAAAAAAAAGTCATGTTCACTACTCATTCATCATGTCTCGGACCACCTTTGGAAATCGAAAACCCTATTTTTGCACTGGTACTTCTCACTTTGGAGCACCATAACGGAATAGTATTTCCTTACTTCTGGTAATAAACTGTACTCACACCTTCTACACCTGGTTGCTTTCACAAACTTTGTACTATTCAATTTCTAAGTCACCAGGTCACTCTTACTTACCTGATGGTTAATCTCACGGACGTGAGGTAACGTTAAAATGTGTAAAGGGTAGGTCAACATGTTTCGAGTTTTTTTTCGCAGCGAAAATTCGCCCCAGTGTGACCGGCCCTTGGAAGTTGATAGCATTAGTCTCTCTGCGTGTCGGCACGCAGCTCACGCGCTATGGCAAGCCGTTATGACATTTATTCCTATTTCTTGATATCACGAATTCGATTTCTTTTGATATCAAGAAAACCCATTCCTGAATTACACAAAACCATTTCTTGAATTTAAGAAATGTTTTTGTGTATTTAAGCAATGTTAATTCTTGATATTAATATTTCGATTTCTAGATATCAAGAATTCGATTTCTTGGTATCAGAAATTCGATTACTTGATATCAAGAATTACCATTGCTTAACGTGATATCAAGAATTTGAATTCTTGATATCAAGAAATGTTTTTGTGTAGTTAAGCAATGGTAATTCTTGACATCAAGAAATCGAATTCTTCATATCAAGAAGTCGAATTCTTGAAATCACGAAATCGAATACGTGATATCAAGAAATAGGAATAAATGTTAAAACGGCTTGCCACACACGCGTCACTGATTCGATGCAAACTGTCAATGACTCTGAAGTGGTGTTTTATTCTCGTCCTACTGCACAGAGGAAAAATAGACTTTCTCCAACCGCCATCTTCACCAGAACCTAAAAAGGTCGCGATTTTTGTTTTGTCTCTATTGCCATCTCGCCATGTTCGCCGAGAGTAATGCTACTCGAATCTGCCACCAATCCTACGCGAAGTTCTTTTAAAGATGAATTACAAAAGAAACGCCTTAAGCAAAAGTGGCGATTATAGCATCGTCTTACTGCTGTTTTCCTCTTTTTTCCACATAGTGCGGAGAAGAAAATGTGCTTATAAATGGATGCAAATAGGCCGCTAAGGGAGAATTCTGCACTACGCACGGCTATTTGGTGAATCATTATTTCGTATATGTACAGTGATAAAGTCTATTTGAATATTGAAGTCTTGCGGGTGGTGATACTTGCAATACGTTTGGGGTTAATTAGCAGATAGTCGGAAAAGGTGACGTAAAAGATGAAAAGACGTTTGTATGTCTCACGCTGCAGCGTGCACTCTTTCTCTCTATTGCCTCCCCCCCCCCCCTCCCCCGGCCTCCCCTCTCTCTCTCTCTCTCTCTGTCTCTCTCTGTCTCTCTCTCATTCCTCTCCGTCTCTCTCTCTCTCTCTCTCTCTCTCATTCCTCTCCGTCTCTCCCTCTCTCTCTCTCTCTCTCTCTCTCTCTCTATCATTCCTCTCCGTCTTTCTCTCTCTCTATCATTCCTCTCCGTCTCTCTCTCTCTCTCTGTCTCTCATTCCTCTCCGTCTCTCTGTCTCTCTGTCTCTCTCCCTCTCTCCCTCTCTCCGTCTTTCTCTCTCTCCATTCATTCACTCCCTTTTTTCTTCATCCGTGTTCTCTATCTCTGTCCTTATATTTCTCTCCTCTTTCCTCTATTCTCCCGCCAAATCCACCAAAGGATAAGAAAGTTATGATCTTGTAAAGTTTTGATTTTGTGTCGTCACGTGCGAGGTGCTCTCCCATAATTACATTGTGTACGTGTTTTTTTTTTCGAAAATGTGCCTTTTCTCAAAAAGATACGCATCCTTTCACCTGGGCATTGAATAAATTATCAAAAAATACACACAAAACCTGTGTGAAAAAGAAAATCAATCCGTTGTTAAAAACGGAGAGAGAGCAATTTATGGAATTATTCTGTTCACAGCATATGGGAGAGCAACTCGCACATGACGCCACAAAATTGAAATTTCAAAAGGTCATTACATTTCATCCTTTGACAAATTTACGTAACGCCTTCACTTATATGTTTCCGTTTTTATTGAAACCAACTCATCGTCAGGGTGAACTGTCCCTTTAAGTGTTAAAGATGCTTCCATGCACAGGATGCTTTGGGTCAGGGATGCTGTTGCACATGCGATGTAATTTTGATATGCAACCCTGTCTAGGTAGCTTTCAACCCCGTGTAATCAGCTATCAAGGTTCTCAACGTCGGATCCCCGCCATGAATTGCTAAGGGGCGTCCACACGAAGGCGAGTTATAGTTAGTCCTCATCGTCTGTATAATAGTCACCTGGGCCCCGTTGCATAAACCTCTCTCTCCCTCCCCCTCTCTTTCTCTCTCTCTCTCTCTCTCTCTCTCTTCCTTTCCCCCTCTTTTTTCTCTCCCTCTTCCTCTCCTTCTCTTTTTTTTCTCTCTCTCCCTCTCTCTCTCCCTTCCCCCTCTCTCTCTCTCTCTCTCTCTCTCCATCTCACCCTTTTTTTCTCTCTCTCTTCCCCTCTCTCTCCGTCCCTCTTTCTCTCTCTCTCTCTCTTTCTCTCTCTCTCTCTCTCTCTCTCTCTCTCTCTCTCTCTCTCTCTCTCCAGGCTTTCTCTGCATAAGTGCGTGGAAGGGAGAGAGATTAAGCCTTTCACTACCATTGACATGAAGATGTGTAATAGGCCAATGGTATTTTCCAGGCCTGGTAATGTAAGGGTTGAACGTAATATATGAGATGCCTGTGCGCTGTGCACAAATATATTGCATACATACTCGTAACCCTCGCGACGACATTACACAACGTCCATAATTACGTCCCTCATCACCTTCATATAATTACACCTTTGCTGGTAAACATAAAAAACAGCGTGCGCCTATCGTCGAGAGTTGCATAGTCGAGGTCACGTGATTGCGACGGACACGGGATCCGTACTGTCTCATATTTGACCCTCTCAGAATGATCAAGCCATAACAAAGGCCATGCACTTTGTACGCCCTTGTGCGCTTAAGGCAAGGAGAGGGTTAACACGGACAAAATAGACGAAGAAGATGACAAGATAATGGTCACTATTTTGGACGTTTCAGCGTAACGGCCAACTGCGTCCACACGCGCACGCATCAATGTAGACCAACGAGTCCGTTCTCTGCTTTGCCGTTGGATCAAGCAGTCTACCCACTGGACTGTATTTAGCAATCCACCGACAACGAACGTTGTCATCACATACAAAAAAAATTCACCGGATTTTTTTCGGGCGGACAGATTCGTGGAGTCGCGCAATCAGTGGTCTGACGCGGTGTGCGTACTATGTGAATCAGTGGCGTAATGTGTGTGGGAGAAGAGGCGGACGATAAAATACGGCCAGTATCTGGACTACATGTCATGTTGCATCTGGCTCCTTTGAACGCCCTATCATAAATGTCAAAAAAACGTCATTTTGGTAAAAGAATGCTGTAAATAAAACAGCATTTCTGTCTAACATCGATCGATGCTTGGTTCCGACTAGTCAGTCTTTGCTATTTCGTTGGATCTGGTGAGGTCGCACCTGGCTCTAGCTCGGAACGCCCTAACTTAGATGTAAAAAAAAAAAAACTTCACTTCAGTAAAATAATGTCACAAATGAAACGGCATTTCTGTCTAAGACCAATGCCTGGTTTTGAAACCGTGGAAAGAAATATTGATGGACCGTAAATTCGGTAAGGAATGACGGCGTTTGATGGCCAGCGCAAAGTCATGTCAATGATGTCTCTCATCCTATATCTCTCCGTGTCACTCTCTCCATGTGTGAACATGTATGTACGAAATGATAAAAAAATAATTCAGTTCTTTATCCACTTAACAAACAAGACAAACATATTTTCATGAACAATGAATTAAAGGTATCACCAGAATGCCGACGGATTGTAAGGCGTGATGAACTTCAACATGTTCAATACACATTAAATATACAGTAAAGGTAGTGACCGGCAGTAAGAACAACTGGTGTACACGAAATACGTACTTTAAAAATACATCAAAGAAGAACTTATATACAAACACGAAACACCCAACAGAAGAACAAACCAAAACATAAACACATGATTAACAGTTAAGACAACAGACAGTAGAGTCAACAGTTTGTAATATCGAAATGTCAAATATAATGCACCTATACTCTTCCCCACCCACGCCTCGTGGACAACTCTAACTGTAACAAAATTATATTATGTGGCTACGCACCGCCCAAGCAAGGTCGAAAAACCTCCGCTCGCTCTAATCATGCCGATAGTATGAGAGTGATGATAACGTCATTGCAGATGTTCATGTTGTATTTGTGTGTTTGTTTGTGTCTTTCTTTCTATCTGTCTCTTTGGATAATGACAAGCTCCATCCGCGTGGCAGCATCACCATGCCACATTCTCCAACGTTGGTCTCAGGCCAAGGGAGTATTAAGAAGACACGGGCGACCAAAACCTCTTCAAAATCTAGCGATCGCTCTTATTTCGCTTGAAGTCAGTTTCTAGTTCTATTATTCGGAGAGAAGCTCTTCTTCCATTTTCCGTGGTTTTTACACTCTTGTTTTCTTTGAACTGCAAAGGGGAAACCCTGTCTTTTAAAGTTAATGATCATATTATGCTCAAATCTTGACATTCAATCATACAGATATTTTATGTTTTGTTTGTCGTTTGTGTTTTTATGTTCGTCTTGTTGATATTCGTTATTCATCACCTCAATCTACTTCTGTTCCTCCATTTTCTTCAGATGTGACCAAAGAACGCCCCATGGACTCCGAGACCACAGGGGGAGGCTCACATAGATCTAGCTCAAAATACGTGACGTCATTCTTCACCCGCTGCGCCATCCTGATTGTCTCGGTGCTATGGGTCTTCGTGAGCATTCCCGTCCTCGCCGTCGTACTCGTGGTCGCGATCGTCTTCTGGACTGCTCGCCGCGCCAACATCTGCTGCTTTCACGTGCTCGGCGGCTGCCCGGAATTCCTCACGACCACGGAGCTCTTCTGGTTCTACGAAAGCAAAGGAGCGCCATCCAACGTTCAGTGCCTTATCCAGCTGGAAGACAACGTGAGTCTGAAGACGGTTCGCGACCTGATCTCGAGTAAAATCCTAAACATCGGAAACTGCCAGAGGGCGTGGTTCTATCCGAGGTTAAGGAAGCGGCTAGTCCAGACCTGGATATCGTGCGCATGGTATCCGGACCGACATTTCGCGTTGGAAAACCATGTGAGCGAAGTGATGGAGAGGTTTAAATCAGAAGGAGATATCGAAAAACACATCGCTCAAATGAGCCGGAAAGACCTTGAGCTCGACAGTCCGTTGTGGGATTTACAATTGTTGCATGCTGGTTGGGAGAGCATCACATACTTACTCGTGAGGACCCATCCTTGTTTTGCGGATGGGAACGCCCTGGTTGGACTCTTATGCCAGTCGTTATGTGATAATGTGACGGAGCACACTCCGCCGTCAGGGGAGCAGAACTCTACACACCCTCTGGTGAGCCTAGTCAGCGGTGTGCTGTTCGGACCGATTCTCTTCGCTTATTTCCACATGATCAATAAAAGAAATCATCACGGCGTCTTCCAACGCGCACTCCCCGGGAGCGGACAATACTCCATTGCCTGGTCGCGGCCCATCAGCTTTCAGAAGATCGCCGATAGCAGGACGGTGGCGAACTGTTCCGTGTCAGATTTTGCGCTGTGCGCGGCCGCTGGGGCCATCCGGACCGCGCTCGTTCAGGCGAATGCCTCTCCCATCCAGGACACACTCGTAGCGGACCTCCTGTACAGCTTCCAGCCTTGCAATGACGCCTGCACGATCAGCTGCTCTTCCCAAGTGCCTTGGAGCGCCCGCTACGGCAGGATGCCAGTTCAGGTACCCCTCGGCACAGAGGGACTCATCCCCAGGCTCTGGGACACCCTGAACACGACACGGACCCTGCAGCAGTACTCCGCAAGATCCATCTCCTCTGGGCTTTTCCAAATCTTTATGTTAGTCTTTCCTGCGAACTTCGCTGCCAGAGTGCTTTCTCGGACACTATGCAGTGGGGTGTGTACCGTCAGCAACTTAGCCGGACCACGAACACCCTTGGGCATTGGCGGGGTAGGAGTTTCGGGGATAGCGTACTGGTTTCCGCCGGGAAAGAACGCGTTGCTCAGCGTATCCACTATGACTCTTTGTAAGGATTTTCGCGTTGGAATAATGGTGGATAACTGTCTTAACATGAAGGCGTCTACATTGGCCGAGGAATTTGCTACACAGGTATGTAGGAACCCGTCACGGTGCAAGATGTTTTTGATGACGCGGAGTCTTCGAGGAAGATACGCGTCTCATGAATCGGAATCGCCACTAAATTTATTTTCTTTGTTTGTAAGATTGTTTCCTCTCGTTACTGTTGGTACGCAAGTGTAAACAAACCAAACATTTCAATGTTTTGGTGATAAAATAGATGATAAAAAAATAATCAGTTTATTTTCAAGTTGATTCAACTCTGTTCTGATGAATTTTGTGGGGCTCTTATAGATACCTTAAAAATCAACAGCCCTGGTGTAAACTCTTACGCTGAGACTTTTCCTCCCTTAACACCAAGACAAGATTAATCTAACACCATTTCTAGGCGTTTGATAAACGCTTCTTTGGTGTTATATCAACACCCTAAAAGTGCTGATATTAAGCACCATTCACATTATCTAAAGAGCCCAAAAGGAGCCAGTCCTAGTTAAACCTTAAAGTGATAGTTCACCTTAAAATCCAGTTGGTTTCAATAAAAGCAGACACGTGAAAACTACATAGTAATGACGGTTTGATGAAAATCCGTCAAAGGATTAGCAAGTTATGATGTTTTAAAGTTTTAACTTTGTGACGTCACGTGCTAGGTGCTTTCCCATATGTTGTGTGTACATTTTTTGGGGAAAATGTTCTCAATATGTCAATATTCTCAAAAAGATATGTATCCTTTTGCATGTACATTTACCTCTATACCTCACATACCTCTATGCAAAATATACATTGCGTTGTAAAAAAAAAAACAACAACAGAAAAGAGCAATTTATGGAATAATACAGCACACAACATATGGGAGAGCACCTCGCACGTGACGTCACAAAATTGACATTTCAAGTGATCATAACTTTCATATCCTTCGACGGATTTTCGTCAAACCTTCACTAATTATGTTTCTTCCATGTTCCTGCTTTTATTGACACCAACTTATCTTCAGGGTGAACTTTCCCTTTAACGTGTCATTTGTGGATTAAACCACCATATGATACACACTAGTTCCATTAAGAAGCATTTTGTCTGGTTCAAGTTTTAAGCCGATTATGAAGTTTGTGAACATGTAGGTATTCTTTTCTTTCTTTTTTTTTCTGTAGATTGACACACTAGTTGCATTTCTCGCTCATCGTCACGTGCGTCGGAAATCGAGGTCGAGGAAGAACGATGACTTCGAAGACATTGATGAATTCGTAAGTCTGATAGAGGCACATGGTCAGAGATGCATGTTGCTTCGAGATGTATGTACACACGCACACACATACACGCACACACACAAACACACACACACAGTCACACCATGGTAGGGTCCATGGTCACACGCACACGCAATCCCTCTGCCATGCATGTTTTGTCTGTGCTTCTGTTTTTGTTATTTTTGGTTCTCATTCTCATGTTGTGATTATATCGTGGAGCGTTTAACCTAACACTTTCTCGGCATCCAGGAATAGACGATAGCACGAAGTTATTGCAGTTTAACAACAGGGTAGCCATTTTCAGGTCACTTTAATAACTTTTGTTTAAAAAAAAAGAACGGAAAATCATTTTAAAAAAAATAAAAATACTGACCACCCCCCCCCCCCTCAATAAAATAACTGGAAAGTGAATTATATTGATCTTGAGATTTTGAGTAGATTTTGGTTGGGTCGTCCAAAACATCCGCGGTTCATGTAGTTTAAGGACGGAGACCGTAATCAGTACACACCGCAGTTTTCTGCTCTGAATGGTTGAATTGTCAGTCAGTGGTACGTTGTCCGCGATATAAATGCGAGCAGTGTTTTCAGTACGAGCATTGCGCCGCTGACCGCTGCAATACAGTGTATACATATGTATGAATGTAAACTATGGTCTGGGCTTTTCAAACGTAAACAAGGAGAGTCGTTCACTTTTCCTGAAATGTCCGTGACGCTATGACTGTGAGATTCCATACAGGTTATATGTATAGTGCTGCCGAGTTTCAGGACACTTGCAAAAGCTACATAATGCTCATTCTAATAAAGATTTTGTTGCTTCGGCCTTTTTACAAAAATATAATGTATAATTTGGCAAAACAATAGCACAGTGACGTGTACAGATCAAATGAAATGTTGAGTACTTCTTTTTTGCTTTGTGCAGGATGATTATCCGGAGAACGAAAGGGAGCGGAGCTTCAATGACGAAATTTGTCGGCCGTGTTGGTCGCAACGAGATTCGGCCATCCTCGAAGACGAATGCGAGATCCCGAACACTAGTCGAAGCTTCCCGAACACGAGCCGGAGCGTCCCGAACATAAGCCGAAGCGATGCCGGCTCCCCCGCCCAACCCGCCGCCAACTTTGCGAAAACTTCGGCGTCTACCGGACGCACAAGCCCGCTATTCGTCAAAACGAACAACTCGCGCGATCCGAACATGGCAAAGATGTCAACCACATCGTCGTCGCACCAAGACGACCTCGTCGTCCACACACTCAACGAGGAATGTAACCACAGTAACTCAGGTCAGACCAATAACAGCTATGATGACGGCGAGGATGGTGCGCAGGGTGATGGGCATGCACAGTGTGCAGCTGCAAACTTGAACACCGGGAATAACTTATCGTGCCGGGGCCACATGGGCCGAGATGACCACGCCGCGACCAACCCTCGTCGTGAGAGCCACGGCATGACTGTCATTGCGTCAGTTGCTGTCAGCGTGCTCGACATCGAACGGACGTTCGAATTCTCACCGTGTGTCGAGCGACGGGGTAGTAGCCACGTGGTCGCCGATGTTTGAACTGTTACGTGTCACTGCGGCATGTTCGCATCAGTAATACATATAAACCCATCAGTATGGTTGTGAACAACTTTACTTCTGTAATCCTGACGATATACAATACAATTATCATGATGATATAGTATTTTTCGTATAAACACATATAAATAGTATTTTTCATAAAGTAGATACCAATATAATGTTTGAATATTACAAGCATGATACCAAGAGTGTTTGGTTTAACAATGTATCGATTATTTTTTTAGTTAATAACTGTAATGATATCAGCGTCATCGCCAGTAGTGTCAAATCAAACACTTCAACGCCAACGTTGTAACATGCAAAACGTTCTTGGTATCTATCCACGACGACATCTGCAGGCTTACATGCATGTACTTAAAGGAATAGTTCACCCGGAAATTCTAATGGTCACAATAGAAGCAGACACATGAAAGAAACATATAAGTGAAGGATTGATGAAAATCCGTCAAAGGATAAGAAAGTTATGATCTTTTAAAATTTTAGAGAGGTGCTCTCTGATATGTTGTGTACACTTTTTTTTTCCAAAGTTGAATATTCTCAAAAAGATGTGCGTCACTTACCCGTGCATTTGATACATCATAAGAACTGTTTTTACTCACATACCTGTATGAAAGAAAAAAAATCATTCCGTTGTAAAAAAAAAACCCAGAAAAGAACAATTTATGGAATTAAATTGCAGTACTTGGTGACTCGGTTACGATTGTGTTACATCTTGTAGCGATAGTGGATTGACAACTCAGGAAGCTCACACAGCTGGGAGGCCCCAGACAGGAACATTAATCAAAGAGCAATATCAAGCAATACGATGTATTGCAAGAACAAAACAAAAAGTAATTATAGTATCGTATGACAATATGTCATTTTTGTTAGTACAATTTCCTCTCACGAGTTACCTAGGAATACTCAGCCCAACAATTTAAAAATGTGCCGTTTTATAACACTGTCTTCAACTAGGAGGCTGAGATCCAATACTATGTAGCGCGGCGTACCAAAAAGACATTGTATTCAAATCCAAAACAACTTTTATCCTGACTGACCAGTAACCATGGCAACGATTACATGTGATTTGAACCCCAGACTATGTAGCGTGACTTGCCAATAAAGCTTTTTCATCGTAATGTATTCAAAATCCAATGTCATTCTGACTGCCCAGTAACCAGGGTAATAAATCTGAATAAATCTACAATGATGTGCATACAAATAAAATGGGTGACAATTGAAATGAAGTTAAGGGGAAAGTTGTGAATACATTACGGAAATGGTCTATTGTTGACTTCCGTACACTCCGTTGGAATTTATGGCATTTTGACTTTTCTGACGTTACTGGAGGTGTGCGGGTTTTTTTTTCAAATTTTCGTCAAAACGAAACTTTATAGCGGCAAACAAATGTGAAATTCGTTTTCAGTGGATAATTTCACAGAGATGAGTGGAAACTTATTTTCCTAACTTAGTAACATATTAATGTGAACAACATGAAAAATAAATCCATTGTTTTTATCGATCGTTTTCTAATGGTGTGCATATGGGCTACACTTAGCTACAATCGAATTTTATTAACGAAGTAATTGTAACTGTGCAATATTGATACAGTTAACTTGCAATTCTTTGTCTCAAGTCATGAACGTTTATTGTCTAAGGCAAAGCATCAGAGAGGCTACATTTGAACTGTAGTTACACTCTTCATGGTCCTAGCGAAATTCAAATTTGGTTGAATCGTAATAATTTTGTTAGGCTTAAAGGGTTACTTATTTTTCTAATTTTGTAACCCTTTAAGATGATTAGCTTTACAAAGCGTGTTAAAATTGTTGTTAAATACAAAGGTATCTACACTGTATAAATCAGAATTGTTATTATGAGTTTCTTGCTGTGGGTCACTTATTCACAGAGTCAAATGGGTATGTCACTCGATCGTTGTACTAGACACCAAAATGTAGTGATGTATGGACACTGTATGAATACTGTACATGTAAATATATGAAAATATATAAATCATTTTAATACACTTATCTATGTGAATACATAGATACATTATATATGATGCGTATAATATAGGACAATGTGTAACTTCCTAGAGTGAATTTAACTTTTCTATTGAGAGATTAGATATTAAATTATTTCAGTACCAAGTTAATAATGATCCTTTTGCCTTCTTTTCGTCAATACGTTTATGATCTAAGTTGTGGCGAGTGCTCTGTTTGGTTTTGTTTACCCCCACCACCACCACCACCACCACCACCACCACCATCACCACCACCACCACCACCCCAATCCTATTCATGTGGTTGATGCCAAAATGTTCCTTACTTCGAATATACACATTTCGGGTATCTGGGGGCGTGTTACACTGAAAGTAATGTTGTGTTAATTCAAAAATTAACTTTTTCAATCATAACTCGTAACACATCATCGTTGAGCAATGGAAAGACCAAAATCAACTGAATATAATATTAGAATGGAAAAATAATGTTTTTTAAAACTGTATGACAGAAGGCACTTTCCATCGGGTTTTGACACAAAACCACAACAACGAGTCGAATTTGGGATGACATCATCAGGAAAAAATGATATGAAGTTGCGCTGGTCGTTGTGATTTTTGTCTTAATAAGTTGTACGAGACTACAAAAAAGAAGTAATGAAATCTTGCAGCGATATCTTTTCGCGTTTCAGAATGGTTGAGCAGAAGCTGGAGGGAGGACCATAATTTGTGTAACCCCCACGCCCCCCCCCCCCCCCCCACCACCACCACCACTTTCCGTCCTGATAAGTGTTAAATGAATTACCCGGTAATAGAAAGGATGAGGCAGTAAGGAATGGAGACAGATATAAAAAAGGGGGGGAAAGAGAGAGAGAGAGAGAGAGAGAGAGAGAGAGAGAGAGAGAGAAAGAGAGAGAGAAAGAGAGAGAAGAGAGAGAGAGGAGAGAGAGAGAGAGAGAGAGAGAGAGAGAGAGAGAGAAAGAGAGACAAAGAGAGAGACAGACAGAGAATGAGAGAGAGAGAGAATGAGAGAGAGAGAGAGAGAGAGAGAGAGAGAGAGAGAGAGAGAGAAGAGAGAAGAGGGAGAGAAAGAGAAAGAGAGAGGGGGATATCAATTTAAGTGGTTCGAATTGCTCACTTTACATGGTACACAGTAGTACATGAAGTACACAAGGGCCCTGTCGCATAAAACGTACTATTGATGTTACTCTGCTACCAATGGCAATTTCTATGGAAACCTTGAACTTGATTGGTTGACAAGCTATGTTTGTAGTTACTATTGATGGCAGAGTTACCATTACATGTAATGGTAAGTTTTATGCAACAGGGCCTAGATCATACTCGAATTCACATACTGACTCCAGATTCGTTTCAGATTTAATTTCTATATATTAATTTTATTTGTCAAAAGGAGCATGAAGATTGCATACAATAGACTAAACACATATATAGGCAATTCGTACATGTAATTCACATTGTGCACACATCAGTTTAGACTGCCAGTGTGCTTACAATTGAAACGGACAGATCACAACAATGGCAAAAAGCTGTAAATATAAACAGAACAAAATACATGTATATATCATAAAGATTGGCACAAGTTCAGCAAGCAGGCAAGCATTTGCAATTGACAGAATGTTAAAACATGGTAGGGCCTGTGAAAAGATACAGATGTATTAAAAAACACCGGTTATAGTATTGCTTTGATCTATATCAGACAATATCTAGCCTGTGCATTGCATGAACGTGTATGGTCTTGCTTTGATCAGGGATGTGTTAGGAAGAAGGAACAACTCGAGCTTAATATATTCAAACATCTGTATGGATACTAAAGTGTGCTAACGAATGTCAAAAGCATTCCACAATCACTACAATGCTTTGATGTCCCATGCGCGCCACCGACATTAAGCTGTAGTTAACTTGGAAAGCAATATCTTTAATTCCCTATTTTGTCTCTCGAAGCTGTGTTTCTTATCACATCATTTTGCAATTTTCAAGAAAGTTACGGGCAACACCACTAAAGATCCTGTACTCGGTTTTCTTCTAAATAATTGTTGAATGATGCACGAACGGAGATATAAGATAATATTCTTACTAACACAAATAACAAATTTCTGCACTTTCCGCTGATTTCCGCAAATGTGGGATTCAATCATTATCAAAATCATATCCTAAGCTGTTTATTTCCATTAACAGAGTTTGCGTGCATTTGCGTGCAGCTGAGATACTTTACTAAAAAAAAAATGTTCGCTGATATCTCTTTTCTTCACAAAAGTATTGATACAATCCAACAGAACTGAACAAGCGAAATAAGACTCTACATTTCTTTTGTTCTCTCTGAGAAACCGTTGCTACACAATCCTGTTCGTTATTGTTAAAACACCTCAAAAGCACACGCTGAGACCACATAATTTTTCGGCGGTGGCACGCATGGGTTCGAAGAAAGAAAGTTGTTTCAAATCCTCCCATAACACATCCCTGCTTTGATCTAGATCAGACAAGTTTTTAGTTCCACTCTACCCTACTCTGACAAAAGAAAGCAAGTAACAAAGCTGAATTTTCGTGTAAATGAGCAAAATGTGACAGTCATTTGCAATTGCATCAATGCAATACCACATCATGTTAGATGGAATATCTCACATGAATATTCGTTTTTCAGATTTTGTCTGTATGTAAAGAAAGCTGGGTACAATCTAAAATAATGAAAAACTCAGGTTTCAGTGATTTGTCACTTGTTTCCTTTTGTAAAATAGGGCAGCACTGTACAGGCACAAGGACAGATATTTAGAAGAGCTTCCAATTTCTTTGTGGTGGAGAAAAAAAGGCATTTATAGCAAATCATTCACAAAAACTGACATCAAAGCTGAGTAACAAATAAATAATACACGTATACTAATACACTTTTGTGTTAGAATGTATTTCAGTGCTTAATTCATCTATTGGCACACTTCTTTAATGAGTCATACTGTGCAACCTTAAAACAACTCCTGATCCTGCCTGTACACAGGCTGGCCTTTTTTTTCCACTCAGACACTGAGCAGGATGACTCCCATACAATTTTCTGTTTGTACAATAATAAACTTTGAATACGGTACAGGACAAAATTAAGCCACACCATTTTCGTGACTGCAGTTTCATGACAAATTTTGACATCCTTACTGGTCCAGGGTTCACACCGTCAGAAAATCTAATCATGACGGATGGGTTAAGAAATGCGACCCCATGAAGCAATGGAGAAACCCAGAATGGATTTTAGGGCCAGTGATTAAAGCATCTTAGAAATTCATGACTTATCTCAAAAACTTTCACCCAAGGAGTTTCTCTGAAGGATAATTCCACTATCCCATCTATAATCAGTCAAAATCATTTCAGAGAAGCTTGCAGCCATGAGTCGACAAAACAAAAAGGAGTGTATATATGAGTTGTGCAAACATTCACTTTACATTTTATATCGCAATACTTTTGGCAAGGACTGACACTTAATCAATAGGATCCATGTTCTCCTATTGTACTCAAGAAAACAGATGGTCACGCTACCCCTCCTACCCCTTCTACCCCCTTCTATTGGTGTCCCTGGTGGGATATGTGAAGGCTACTGTATACGCCATATATTTTTATTTTCGCAAATTTCACAAGTCGGGTACTCTTCGCAAATTGATAAACACATGAAATTATGAATATGACGTACACACGCACATGTACTATCGAATCCTGCCAAGGCCGCTGTCATCTTTAGATAAAGCCCTTACACTTTGGGACCGCAGGGACTATTTGAATCCTGCCAGGGTCACTGTCATCTTTCGATAAATCCCTTACACATTAGGACAGCACGGACGAACGACACCTCCTAGGGTTGGTGTCATCTTTGGATAAATCCCTTTCACTTTGGGAAGACAGGGACTATCGAATCCTGCCAGGGTTGATGTCATCTTTGGATAAATCCCTTGCGCTTTGGGACAGCAGAGATGATGGACTCCTCCCAATTGCCAGTGTGGTAGTATTGCAGCAAGATATCAAACACTGCAAAAAGAGAGAAATGATGAAAGAGAACATTGTAACAGGAAAAAGACAAATTGAACTGCACACAAAGTGAATGAATGGAAGATTATTCCAAAATTACAAGCCTGCAACTGTTCAGGAAACTACATGTACAGTTGAGGCCAGAAGTTTACATACACCTATGGAATTCAGTGAAATTTGTTCGCTTGCTAAACATCATAAAATTTACTATATCTTTAGAAATATCAATACTTCTATGACGAATTTGGTATCAAATGAAAGAGTGTATTAAGTTCTTTCATATGATTGGGATGCCATTGGGATTAGATTATATTTCAGTTGGAATTTTCTTTGAAGAAAAAAGTAATATTCGGGCCAATTGCATTCTATTGTTTGTTATTATATTTTCAAACATCATTCATAGCAACATATAAATGTCAAATCTATACTTTATATTACATTTGTTATCATGATATGTCTCCACTGAACAAAAAAGTGTAATCTGAAATGTTTGTGTTGAGAAGTAAGTAGCACAAATATGAAATGTTTTAGTCAAGGTTTTATTTTAAATTTGTCTAAAATATGAAGATTTTTTGGGGAAAATGACACCTAAATAGTTTTCAGCTCCTGATGACAAAGCAATGTGATAAAGGGCATGACATACTCATTTGTTTGATATCAAATTCGTCATGATAGCACAAATATTTTATAAGATACAGTAAATTTTATGATGTTTGGCAAGTGTCAACTTTTCTTTGAATTTCCTGGGTGTATGCAAACTTCTGGCCTCAACTGTACATGTTTGTACTGAGATTTCCATTTAATGTTAAAGGGCATATACATGTACTGTACTGGGAAGGCAAAAAAGCCTTCAAAAGGTAATTGTTAGCAATCTTCTTGCCAATGGTCTTAAATTAATGTATTGTCCATTTTAGAAGCTTGCTGAAAGTTATTTGTCCTCAAATGATCCACATTTAGAGTAATAAGTGATTCAATCACAAATCCACAAAATGTTCGGGCCGAACATTTTGAGGATTTAATCATTAATCATTAATTTCTCCAAATGTGGATCATATGAGGGCAAATAAATTTCAGCAAGCTTCTTAAATGGACAGTACATTAATTTAAGACCATTGGCAAGAAGATTGCTAACAATTACCTTCTGAAGGTTTTTTGTCTTCCCAGTACAGTATATGCTCTTTAAACAATGATGAAACTGGTGTTTTACTAATTAGACCTATAAATAACAAGCTCACGTTCCTTTCTTTCACTTATATTTTTCAACACATAGTGAAAATTTAGGCTTTTACATAACAAAAACTAAAGTTCAATGTTAAATTCTCTCACAAGAACTAGAAGAGGAACAAAGACACAAACAAAAAAGTGGAATAAGACTCTAAACAAAAAACAAAGCGATGATCAAAGGGTGACAGAAATCATTACGGAGAAGAAGTAAACAGGGTGTCCCTTTTGCAAGTCAAAAAATTGTATTTTGTAAAACCACAGAAAAAGGAAGAAAATACTGTATCGGAAATCCCCTCCCAATAATAGAACTGGAAACTGACTTTAAGCAAAATCATAGAGATCACTGTGCATAATGGTTCACAATGGTCTAGGCTGTGAGGTGCATGGACACAACCCAGTCTGTTAACAACTAAGTCTGGTAACAAAGACTATGCCCCAATCCGGGGAGCCTACGTACTAGGCTGTGAGGTGCATGGACACAACCCAGTCTGTTAACAACTAAGTCTGGTAACAAAGACTATGTCCCAATCCGGGGAGCCTAGGTACTAGGCTGTGAGGTGCATGGACACAACCCAGTCTGTTAACAACTAAGTCTGGTAACATAGACTATGCCCCAATCCGGGGAGACTACGTACTAGGCTGTGAGGTGCATGGACACAACCCAGTCTGTTAACAACTACGTTTGGTAACATAGACTATGCCCCATTCCGTGGAGCCTACGTACTAGGCTGTGAGGTGCATGGACACAACCCAGTCTGTTAACAACTAAGTTTGGTAACATAGACTATGCCCCAATCCGTGGAGCCTACGTACTAGGCTGTGAGGTGCATGGACACAACCCAGTCTGTTAACAACTATGTCTGGTAACACAGACTATGCTCCAATCGAGGGAGCCTACGTACTAGGCTGTGAGGTGCATGGACACAACCCAGTCTGTTAACAACTAAGTCTGGTAACACAGACTATGCCCCAATCCCATCCTCACTCCTTCACAAGAAGCCAGAGGAGCTATGACATCATTAGGGTGTAGCCTGTGTTACCAGACATAGTTGTTAACACACTGGGTTGTGTCCATGCACCTCACAGCCTAGTACCTAGGCTAATTCCTGCCAAGTTTCATGTCCTAATCATAACCAAACCCTAGGCCTTTCTTTTGGAGTTTAATTCATCCCAAAACATAATCTCTGGGTCACTTTCAAAGCAGCGTCACAGTGTTCGGTTGTGCATGAATTAATGTATGCGCGATTGTTATAAATTTTTGTAAGTTATACAGTGGAGCTTGAGATCAACGTCAAGGCTGATTGCAATCAAATGCAATCAGCTCCATACATCTACTGCAGTCTGACTGCAATAGATTGCATTCAGCTGTGACGTTGATCTCAGGCCCAACTGTACATGTAACCATACATGTAGCCATTAAATGAGCTACACTCTATGTACTTGTGAAATTCCTCACTGATGAATTCAACATTGCGCAATGTGTACTGCCTGGAAGATTCTGGCAGGTGTTATTTACATAAAAGAATGTTACACCTAGCCGGGGGGGGGGGGGGGGGGGGGGGGGGGGTTAATTAGCATAATAAAGCCCATAATAAATACCCCATTTAACACAGAATACATAAACTAAATATTGATATCATTTTGTGCAATCCTTTCTGTCATGAATTGATCGTACCAGATATGCATACAAGCGCACAGTGTGTGCTTTCGTGCATGCATGCAGTGGTGCTGCCAACATAAGATTCTGACATTGCAGACACTGCAGTGGGGTATACACTCCCTAATAAATACAGCACCTATGATGTTCTTCTCCGGCTGCTTACCTTGATTAATGGCTAGAACTTGGCTGAAGGTGCCTTTCTCGGCATGCTTCATGCATTGCATGATGGGAAGCCTCCTAGTCTCAAAACCAGACTTTGCAGCTAAATGATATGTGGTATTCTATAAGGAAAAAAAAAAAGAAGGGGGGGGGGGAGGGCCGTAATATTCTCGTAAATCTCGTGGTGAACATCCAAGAGAATGCAGTTCTTTGTTTTGTTCCGCATCCCTTAGATTAAAGTTTCTTTTTTAATAGCACTCTGATCAAGACTTTTCAAACAGTGCCTCCTTTGGAGTTATACCCTTTTCTGACTGGGGGGGGGGGGGGGGGGTCATTTAGAACCCTCACCCCCCCTCCCCCCCCCCTCCCTGTACAAAATCTAAGACTCACGCGCAATTGCTTCAAGTGGTGATGCGCAATCTTGTGACTTTTTCTTCTGGAGCGTCTCGCAACTTTCGAAACCAAGTTTGAGGGAAAAAATCAAGCATTTGTCAGTCTAAAGTCAGAAAAAAAATTACATTTTGTGTACAAAATACTTATTGCTTATTAACACTGTTAATTTGTGACTTCTTAGCCTTTGCCTGATTCTTTTTTCTTGAATCTTGGTCAAGGTTTTCAGTTACAGTTCACAACCACTACACCACTACACACCCACCTCCAAAATCATGATGACAGCAGGCAATTCTGAACGCTAACCTCCATAAAAGCACAAAATAATAGAAGAAAACGTTTGAGAAAAGCCGACAAATTTAATAAAGAAAGATGTAAGTTTGTGAAAATCATGATCACAAGCTGTAAATTCTAATCGTTACCCTTAATAACCTTTAGAAAAGCAGGGGGGAAATGGAGAAAACATTTCAGAAAAACAGGTCAATTTATTTGAAAAAGGAATATGTAAATTTTTGAAAATCCTGATATCTAGCATTCTCATTGTTGACTTGTATAGACAACAAGATAACAGGGCTAATGATCAAGATACAGTGGAGCCTGAGATCAAATGCACAGTAACTGCAATCAAATGCAATCAGCTCCAGACATTGACTGCAGTCTGACTGCAATAGATTGCAATCAGCTGTGACGTCGACCTCAGGCCCAACTGTATTTAAACATAAATAACTTCCTTATTGCTCCTAAACAGTTTGCTCATCTGTTTATCTGGCAATTTCTGCTTTTATTCAATGCAACCTCTAAATACTGCATACGCCATATATTTCGTGTGATTTTTATTTTCGCGAGTCTGAACTATTCGCGAATTTAACAACATGTTTATAAGTTTATAAGTTATACATATATAGCCATACATGTAGCTCTTGAATTAGCTGCACTCTGTGTGCTTGTGAAATTCCTCACTGGTGAAATAAACATTGCGCAATGTACTGCATAGAAGATTCTGGAATGTGAGAAGGCTCAGCTATGTGCTATTTACATACAAAAAAAAATGTTACAGCTAGCTGAGACTCATTAGCATAATAAAGGAGCTCAGATGGGCTAGTGATGACTCATCAGTGTAATCTAGGTCAGGTCAATATTGTTTGTCATGTTTACAAGCATATGTATATGTACAATATAGAGCTTACTGGATGTATTGAGAAATTTCTGGAAGTAGAGTTAATGGAACCTTCTAGAATCTAAGATTGTAGTATATATATGAGTTGTTTGAGATAGGAGCTCAGTTTACCTATCATCTCGCTCCAGTCACCTGTAGTATATAGTAACCTGCATCTAAGATTTTGTTGTGACCCTGGCTCAATACTTACCTGTGGATTTATACGAGGACTTTCTCTATGTGGATAAATACCTGCCTGTTAAATAGCGCTTATGAGATCCTGCCTGTGGAAGCCGTGAAAGCTCTGTGGAATAACATTTGACCATCTTGGATCATCTATTTGGACTTGACTATCTGGAATACCTGCTCTTCAGCGTACAACATTGGGATCAACATTGCGATCATAATTTGGGAATACTGCATCGGATTATCAACTGGACCATCAACGAGAGCCGTGGATTCATTCGACTACAGTATCCTGCAGTATTGTAAGCTTAAACATATTTTAAATGTTTATGTAGAGTCATTGTACAAAGTTGTGAAAGATTGTCTTGATTTTAAAGGGGAAATACCCTATATAATAAAAAACACATAAACTAAATATTGTTATCATTTTGTGCGATCCTTTCTGGCGTGAATTGATCGTAACAATACTGCATACGCCATATATTTAGCGTGATTTTTATTTTCGCGAGTCTGGACTATTCGCGAATTTAACAACATGCGAAATTATGATGTACTACAAGTACTAGTACGATCGCAAATTTTAACGACTCGCGAAATTGTGGGGAAGTCCTGATTCGCGAAAAATTAGACTTGCGAAATATATGGCGTATACAGTAGTTCTGTTCCTGACTCACCTTAAGAATCGACTCATCCACTAGACCTCCGATGATGTAGACCTTGTCTTTTTCCAGTTCTGACAGGACTGGCCATAACAAGAGAGAAAAAAAAAACAATTGTTACCCCTTTGTGTGCCACTTACAGGGCAAAAAGATTGCTAACAATTACCTTTTGAAGGCTTTTTTGCCTTCCCAGTACAGTACATGCCCATTAAAGAAGGCTGCCAAGCCTACAAACAGGTTTTGTCTCAGCACTGATAGTTTGCTATAAGAATGAATAAAGAGAATGATTTTTTTTATTCTTACTGTGTGGTGAGTCAGGTGTCAGATAGATGATATCACGGTGGAGAAATACATCGCCATAATGCTCATTGGTCTTCTTAACCTACATAGAATAATGGAGAGATGGAAAAGAAGGATACAGAATGTTGCAAATGGGGCACATTTAAAGATTGTCCATCCCTTTTGCAAGCTTAAAATTTGAAATCGTCTATCACGATCGTAAATTGAAGAAAGTGTGATTCAAGACCATTTCTAAGAATAAAGCACGTTGAAGCTTTCTGTATATATGTAAAAATTTCAGCCGTTAGATTTCAAACCGACTTTTTTCGTACTACGAAAAAAGTATTAGTCTTTGTTACAGTATCTATGTGGTTATTATGCATGTGTGAAATCCTAATTTTATGAGTAATTACCAAACTTTGGAGATGATTCCTTCTATAGAACAATTTTTGTCATAATGCGTTTCATAATTTAATAAACAGATTAATCAATAAAGCAGATATTTCAACACAAACTGCTAAGAGCCTGAGGTAAAGACTATTGATGAGACGTTGTTTACGTGCATTATTTGAATTTTACACTACGCATCAGTTTCAAATTATGAATATACAGCTTGCTTACACTTCTCTATATGTTTTGCCAATGTTTCGATGGTTTTGTGGTGATCTGAAAAAGGGACGGGCTGTCTTTAAACTCTCTCATTACCATCGGCATAAAGATCTGTAATAAACCCAGGGCTAGTAATGTAAGGGTTAACCACAATTAAAAAAAGTCTCTCATAGTTTAAAGGGATAGTTCACCCTCAAGTTAAGTGGGTTTCAATAAAAAAAAAACATGAAAGAAACATATTATAAGTGAAGGTTTGACAAAAATCCATCAAAGGATAGGGGAAAGTTATGATCTTTGGAAATTTCAATTTTGTGACGTCACGTGCGAGGTGCTCTCCCATATGTTGTATGCCGTAAGGTTCCATAAATTGCTCTTTTTCTGTTTTTAATGAAGGATTTTTTTTTTCATAGACGTTTGTTTGTAAACATGTTGATGTATTAGGTAAAATGATGCATATTGCATATATATCTTTTTGAGAAAATTGACATTTGGAAAAAAAAAATATACACAACAAGATCATAATTTTCTTATCCTTTGACGGATTTTCATCAAACCTTCACTAATATGTTTCTTTCATTTTCCTGCTTGTATTGAAACTAAGTTAATTACTTTACGGGATAGCAGTGAAAATTATTATGTGACCTGTAAGTAAATACCTGCAAGTACTGTACACTTGATTTAGCACATACACTCCGGCTCAAAGGAATTGGCATAGGGAAAGGGAAAGGGAAGAAAGGGAAGGACCCGCAGTTTTAAACCGCGGTATATTTTGTCCAGTTCAGCATGAAACACGATGCTTTAGCCTAAAAAGAATCAGATTTCATGCTGAACTGGTCAAAATATACCACTGTTTAAAACTGAGGCCCCTTCCCTTTCTTCCCTTTCCCTTTCCCTATGCCAATTCCTTTGAGCTGTAGTGTACAAAGGGTGAAATACAGGCCTGTCCAATGTAAAATCCCTAAGCAGTTGTTGCTCACCATGTATTTATTGAAGCCATCATTCTTTGCGACACACGTCTGGTAAATGGCGCCCTCTCTGTCCAGGCTTGTCAGCCAGACTTGCAGCGGTCGTCCGGCACGTCGGTTTGCTCCGTAGACCTGACGCAGCTGGCAGGCCAGACTGGTAATCTCCTGAAGAATGAAAATAAGCCAGTTTGTCATTGCAATGTGTGCACGAGCAAATTACTGGTGGAAAGAATGACCTCAGGTCAAATGTACTACTCACAGTTATGTGTAGGGCTAACTAGCAGCAATTTGCCGGACAATGTAGCTACCTTTTGATTCATGAGATGGCCGAGGGCGAGATCGATGCAGACTCGAGGCAGGGTTCCATCCAGGGCGGCATTGGCAGCAGTGAGTCTCTGCTGGCATAGAGCTTCCTTCTCCTTCCTTGTCATCTTCCCACAGCTTGACGGCTCGCCCTGAGATGATGGGTCCGTGTCTCCCATGGCATGGCTGGGAATCACACATCATCAGCCATGCCTGGGGTCTGAGAGTAAAGGATGTGCGCTTATCTTCAGCCCCCTGAGCCAGGACTCTGAATGAAGAGGAAGCAGAGGAAGACGATGACAACAACGAAGGAGGGGAAGGACGAGGAGGGAAGGTGGAGGAGGAGGAGGAGGAGAAGGAAAAAGTGGGGGAGATAATGGATGGAGGAGGAGGAGGAGGAGGAGGAGGGAAGGAGGAGGAGGGAAGGAGGAGAAGGGAAGGAGGAGGAGGAGGAGGAGGAGGAGGAGGAGGAGGAGGAGGAGGAGGAGGAGGAGGAGGAGGGAAGGTGGAGGAGGAGGAGGAGGAGGAGGAAGAGGAGAATGAGGTGGAAAAGGAAAAGAGGGAGGAGAAGGGAAGGGAGGATGTGAAAAAGGAGAAGGAAGAGGAAAAGAAGAAGAAGAAAGAGGACGGTGAGGAGGAGAAGAAAGAGACAGAAAGAAGTAAACAATGTCAAGGAAGAAATATCTTATGTCAAGTATGATTCAACTTTCAAGCATACCAACATGTTAACATTTCTAATAAATAGTTTTAGAATATATAGTAAAATCTTCGGTTACACCATTGTTGTAAGCCGTTGTTCGCATTGGCATTGCATTGGTGCACCAATGACAATGTAGGACGCCCCGACTGATGCCGAGTAGGCGTCATGCAAGGCACCGTCCGCCCAGCCCAGCCCGCTAACAAATGTCTACCAAAGCCCATTGCTATGCCCTTTCTCCGACAAAAATCTTGACTTGTCTCGAGCAAACATGTAGACCTACTTCTGTAATTTGAGGTATTTAAGTACATAAAAAGGAACGAAACCTGTTATATTAAGTGTACATACGAAGAATCAGCATGAAATCAAAGAAGATTGCGTTTATCAGAGAAAAACAACAGCTTGTTACTTACGTTCTTTGAGCACAATCGACAGCATTCGGCAGGAACATATAACGGTATGGTATCCTTTAAACATCGCTGTAATAGGGACTAATTAATAATTATATCGACGCATCACCTGCATAATTCAAGTTGCCAAGCAGTAACAATCACAAAGCTTGTCCCAGGCATACCCGACAATACAACATTTGATGGGTGTCCTTCTCCACTTTGAATGAATCTTTTTTGTTTTTTTAGCACACAGGAGGGAGATGCATAATTAATTACTACAAAGATGATGTGTAGTAAGCGTATATCTTTTAACTTCTGCACACAAATTAAGGGATAGCTCACCCTGAAATTATTTTAAGGGGAATGTAACCCTGATGAAAACTTATCCCATTCAAGTATATAAAAGTAGAAATATGAGAGAAACAGATACACAGACAAAATAACCAAATCATCATTTCTCACAAGAAAGTGAACATTTGTGTTACCAGGTTACCAGTGCACTTGCACCCCCTCCCCATAAATAAATTAATAATAATTTTTAAAAAATTAATAAATTAATAAATAAAATTTTGTTTGTACGTAATGTTATCAGTGCAATGCGTCCCCCCCCCCCCCCAAAAAAAAAAAAAAAAAAAAAAAAACTCACACACACACACACACACACACACACACACACAAACAGACACAGACTGGCAAGCATAGCCTAAGGACCTGGGTTCGCTGATGTGTGGTCGTCTCGTCCTCTCAATTACTCATCTGGGTACCTGACAGGAATGCACACATATTCCTTAATATCTCAGTAGACCATCAAGCCTCATCTTGCGTTGCTTTGCTCAAGCACTCCCAATGGTTCACTTCCTACCAGATTAAAGCTATTCTACTTAAGGTAAGTATATAGTCGTAATGATTACGAGCCATAATATGGGAGTTCAGAATTGTTCCAATTTCTGCAGTTGTATCACTTTCAGATGATTCCTTTTAGGGCCATGTTGCATATATATCTTTTCAATTATTGTAAGTTACCATCAATGGTAATTACCATGGTAATAGGTACACTAATAAGAGCTCCATTGGCTGTTGTCATAATAGTTACCATTGATGGCAAGTTACAATAATTGACAGACTTATATGCAACATGGCCTAGGTATTATGAAACCAAAGAATGGGACCCACCGTCATGCCTGAATTACTCATCCATTCCTTACAGATTCCTTGTCTTTTTTTCCATGCATTATAGTGATGGAGCACAAACACAATTTTATACACACAGAAAACAACACGATTTGAAATCCAACATTTTGCACTAAATATTTTTTATTAATATTTATTGACCAGAGGCAGACATAACTGCAAAATGTATAAATCATAAAAAGCTCATCTCAATGTCAATTAACAAAATAGTACCAGGAATTACTATCCATTGCATCAGAAATGTCTGATGGCAGAGCACAATTTTTTCATCATCGTATATCATATTATCTACTCAATGTGACCCACCAATATATTGTTCTAGTAAGTACTTTACAAACAGTCAAACACAAACACATTTTCATCAACAAGTTTTTGGCTTCTATACAGCTCCAAATTAAAAACGAAAGAACATTTATTCATAGCACATATTCAATTAATATTCTTGAATGAACATTCTTGAATGAACGCATTGGAAAAATACATCATTAAGAGTCGATTCAAAATATATTTCATTCCTCAGGGTAATAGAGAGAAGTGATGGAGCCAAACCTACCAAATCTCACGTATCAGGGGAGTGTTTCACCAAGCTGTTCGTAAGCTACACATGACAGTACACAGGACTGATGACCAGTTCGTGTGTTAAATGAGATACCCCAATCTGTTCCTCTTTTATCAAAGTGGGAGACAATTTCCAACAATCCTAACCAAAATTTAACAAATTATAAAACTTTGTATTCAGATGCTTGTTTGCGCTGGAATTGTAAACTACAAAGATCAGATTGCAACTTTAGCTGATGGGAGTCAAAATCATTGAGAATCTGATTTAGCACAAGAATGGGTCACCAGTTGTACATAAAGTTGTTTGTAGCTTACAAACAGCTTGGTGAAACACCCCCCTGGTAGCCTAGTTTCTAGCTATTGATAAGCTACAAACGACTTGACCAGGTGCAAGAGTCACGGCTCAGGGGTTTATATCACACTAATGTTCCTTCACAACCATTTTCTTACGCCCCAGCGCCAGACTGGGGAAGAAAAGTGGTAATAATTGCCCATTGGCGAGACTACAGACCGCCGCCTACTCCCACCACTTAGCTTGCTATAGCAAAGATGACAGACATGCAGCAGTCTATCATCTTTGGGGACCAGTGTGAACAATGGCCGCACAAGGAAATCATCTAGAGTAAGTCAGTACATACCATTGTTTGCATACATGTATAGCCCCCATTTGAGCTAGTGTGCCATGCCCGCATTGCTTGAAACCGTCGCTGACCTCTGTAGGAATCACTCAGAGCTGGTCTCTGAACTTTGCAATTTATGGAGTCTCTAGTTTTTTCATTTGATGACTTACAAACATCACAGTGGAGCCTGAGATCAAATGCACAGTGATTGCAATCAAATGCAATCAGCTCCATACATTGACTGCAATCTGACTGCAATAGATTGCAATCAGCTGTGACGTTGAAATCAGGCCCAACTGTCATATTCGATTTGTTTGCAATTATTCCTGCTAGTGCTCAGAATAAACTGATTTCCAATCAGCATGATTATGAAGCATACAGGGAGTTAGACAAGAAAATCTGTTCATTAGGCCATTGGAATTGATACGATAGCATTTGGCTCTTCTGAATGCACCAACTTGTCAAAAAACATCTGATTTTTCAGATAGAAGGGGGATCCTGCCTTCAAGTATTTAACTTTTTTTGAAGCCTTCTATTCCACCATGTATTTCAATATATATATTTACATGATCAATTGATCCATGACATGTATTTTATATTATTATTGTCTTTATGATTTGGAATGAATAAAAACGAGCTTGAACTTGAACTTGAACTTAAAAATATACCCCAAATGAGACGCGTATTCCTGTCTAACAGGAAGCGAATAAGCAACACTTCCTGCACACTATATAATGGTTTTGTACAAAAGAAAGATTTAGAAAGATTTAGAAGACAAAATATTTCAATTCAAATTGGCAATCCACTGCCGTCTTTTTATACATGTATCTCATTTTTGCTCGAAGATTGGCTCAGCTATTCATCTGTATCACATTTTCTTGACCTTATATTGATGCACAATGCAATGCACACCCGTCAGTTTGATCGTTATAATACAGTACTCAAATTCAAAATCAACGCTGGCAATTTGAAAAACAAAATAAGTAAAATGTTGTCTTGGGGAAAGTCCATCGTGAAGTAAGGTTGGTTTAATAGACACAAATACATGAAAGAAACAAATTATTGGACGAGCTAAAAGTTTGACTAAAAAATCGGTCAAAGGTTAACGGAGTCCTGAATTTTCAAATTCTTAACTTTGTGACATCACCTGTGAGCTACTTTGCTTTAAGTTGTGTACCTTTTTCTTATTTTTTATTTTCTGACTTCACATATGCACGTATTACTGTATTCACCATATATTTTGCGGGGGGTTTATTTTCACGGATTTCAGGAATCTGGACTATTTGTGAATTTACCAACACGCAAAATTATGAATACGATGTGCTCGAGCACATGTACTACTAGTGCTAGTACTCCACGATCGCGAATTTAACCACTTGTGAAATTGTCGCGAAGTCCTGATTCGCGAAATATACGGCGTATACAGTAAATCATTAGATGTATTATTATGCACTCAGTCACATCTTTGAAAAATATTTATTCCTTCATCGAAAAACAGAAAAAGGGTAATTCATGGTATGCTGAGTTTAAAGTTTAACAGAAAGGATCCAAACACTATTTGAAAGTGTGCTTTTGTACCTTAGTGAGTGTGGTACAACATTATTACAATCACATAGATGTTGAGGGCACATGTACAATGGTCCAACATGATGGAATTCTTGAATCGATACATAAAAGTACAGTTAAACCTGTCTTAGTGGCCACCTGTCTATAGCAGCCAACCTGTCTATAGTGGCCACTAAACGGACTCCCCCAGAGAGATATCATGTGTTAAAAAAACCTGTCTATAGCAGCCAACCTGTCTATAGTGGCCACTAAAGTAATTCCTCCGGAGAGAGATCATGTGTTAAAGAACCTGTCTATAGCAGCCACCTGTCCATAAAGGCCACAACTTTTGTTTCCCTTGGGTGGCCACTAGAGACAGGTTTCACTGTAATTCCCATACAGGGCAAACATTCAGAAGAAAATTCCCCCCAGGAATGGAATGCCAGGATCCTAGAAACAAAGTTAGAACATGTTTGAAGACAGTACAGCACCCGTGGATTTTTTTCCCCAAAACACAATAAATGCCAAGCAGCTATATCTGAAGATACCGGATTTAAAATACTCATGAGTACAAAGATAGAAATATCATTTTCCTGTTTTGGGGAAGAATGTCATCAAAATATACACAAATTCTTCAGAATTAGAAGACACAAATAAAAAAAAATGTTCCTTCTCAAAGCATGTATTTTTCTATTGAAATCTACTTGCTAAATATAGTAATGCAAATCAATGATGAAGTCGTTCTTTTATGGTTAGCTTAATCCAATATTCAGCAAAAAATGCCCAAGCATACAAACAGTTTTGTTCTTCTTAAGTTAATACAGGAGTTCCATGTACATGGTACATATAAGAAAGTCCAACATTTGCATTGTCCAACATCATTGCAGTTAAATTTGTGGATTAATTCATGATTTGACAAGACAAGGCATGTACATGAAACTCTATTTAGGTAGGAGAGACCAAGAGAGAGAGAGAGAGAGGGGGGGGGCATAGAGAGACAGACAGAAAGAGAGAGAGCAAGAGAGCCATAGAAAGAGAGAGAGAGAGATAGAGACAGAGACAGAGAGAGACAGAGACAGAGAGACAGAGAAAGAGAGAGTCATAGAGAGAGCGAGGGGAGACAGAGATGGGAAAAATGATGTGGGAGAGGAAGACTGGTGGAAAGAAAGCAACAAACCGACAGAAAAACACACGCAAAAAGAAATAAAAACCAACAAACACACAACAACAAAGACCAACACAACAACGACAGACAGAGAGAATGAGAGAAAGAGAATAGCCTACTCTATACAACTAATGTAAATTGAACGATTATTGTCTCTACTTCAGCATCAATTTGGTAATCATTTGTTACATTTTCAGCTCAATAAAATTACTTTTTATAGTTGCACGTCTCATGTGTCCAATTAGGGAAACAAATCTGTACACAACACTTTTACAAAAACACACACATTCGAATCTCTGCAAATAATTACACAATCTGTGTTTACGCGAAAAAAAACATCCCTGGAGCCACCACCCTAATTTTTTTTTTAAATTTCAGCTGCGTTCACACGCATGCTTACCTCATGTGGGTGGTCTCTAAAGGCACGTTCACACCGACGAATACGACACTTAAGGAGGAAATCATCGCAAGATACAGCAAAAAGAGTGAATGGGCTAAATAAAATTTCGGTTAAACAAAAAAAAAAAAGTCTGGCCATTATGTTTACGTTCTGGTTGTCAAGAGCTTGCTTATTCAAGTGAAATGGTTCCCAGTATCTCTGTTTGTTCAGAGTGTGCTCAGGTAGTGTGTCCGTTTTGCAGGTCCAAAAATGAAGTTGTGTACAATGCCAGTCTTTCATTTATGGAATCTTTCACACGCTGACCTTAAAAATAAGTATGCCAGATGTCCAATTATTGGAGTCGCATACTAGAAAGGTGGTTTGACATTAAAATCTCTGCAAGTAATTACATGTACACAATTTGTGTTTTTATGACCAATTATTGGAGTCATATACTAGAGAGGTGGTTTGATGGTGAACATGAAACGGTGGACGGACTGACACACAAACGCAGTTCGGTAGATGGTAATACAAACAGACAGAATGACAACTCAGAAACACAAAGCCACTTGCATTTCATAGCCCAGTAGTCTACAGACGCAGACTCTTTTCTGTCACAGGGTTAAGTAAGAAGTCTGCAGATGGTGACTAGGGCTGCGTTCATGCAACCATCACCAGAATCATGATTTGAATCACGATTTGAATCATGATTAAAAATCGCAAACATGAATCACAACAACGATAGAATCAGCGTTCAGACGACCTTCTCTCCAATGACGTTTCTCCTCAGATTCGGGCCGATCCAGTGCGCATCGCAGTGCACAGTTTGACCCAGGAAGTATAGGTCAGCTTTTATGCGTGCATTTTCTGACTTCTACGTCAGCTACTTGACTAGCACTGGAAGTAGGACGACACGATGATGCCATAGAATCTCGATTCAAATCACGGTTGCGTTTATGCGACCTTTTTCGAACAAGTTTTGCAGAAACGTCTTTCCATGCACCCCTTTTTCCATGTTTCATGTTTGTGATTTGAATCACGTTTATATTCAATTTCGTCTGAACGCAACCATGATTCTGCAGAAACGTGATTTGAATCATGATTCTAGGGCAAAAAAGTGGCGCATGAACGCAACCTAGATATGCCCATACACAATACTCACATCTCCATTGGTAAACCAGGCCATAGTCTCATCTTACCAGACACAACTGGTGCAAAACAGTATCAGGGTTCCCACAGAAATTTGAAAACAGAATTCCATGACTTTTCCATGACTAAATAGCTGCTTTCCAGGACTTCCTTTCTGGCACGGTTTCCAAAATCAGACACGTTATGATGACCTCCACCTCCCCTCACAGCCATCCGTTCCACCCACTATCTTACTCATAACATGTACATCTATTATCATTAATATATGGGCTGTTTCTGACCAGGGTACCATTTCCTTTTTACCTAAAATTAAAAATTGTCTTGAGCACAAACTCATGTAATTTTCTTGAACTGACAACAATTCCATGACTTTTCCATGACCGAAATCCCCTTTCCATTAATTTTTCTCAAATTTTCCAAATTCCCTGAATTTACCCTGACAACAAATTTTTCAAGGATTTTCCATGACTGTGGGAATCCTGTGGGATACTGTATCCCAATTGATGTTGCGTCTGCTGGTTAGTTGCACAAGAAAAAAAAACGCTTGTCGCTGACACGCCACATAGTACAGTTGTAACAAGACCGGGCGATGCATTTCACGAGAAGGACAAAAATAGTATATAGAGTATATTGGAGGTACATCATGTCAATCATTTCCAATCATTATTCATCATGAAATTTTCAACCTTACAAAAGATTCTGTGGAGTTATCTGCAGTTCTAAACCCTCTCACTACCAATCATTGACAGTCACACGTCATATACAACACATTTTATCATCTGTGGGAATGAGAGAGTTCAGACATGCCAGTATATCGGAGGTACATGGTGTCATTCATTTCCAATCACTAGAGGAATAAAATGTTCATCAAATTCCGAATAAATAGTAAATCTATCGCACTCTACACGTCCTTCTCAAAGTGTAACTTCCCTTTATCGAGTCCGTTCAGCAGGGCTTCTATATTGAACATCTTGAACATGAGGGTGTCGTGCGACGACGAAGTGCCCGCCTCGAAGAGCACGGCAAAGTTCTGCGAGCGCAGCCCGTTGACCGGGTTGCGCATCTCGAAGTAGGTGAGGTCCGAGTAGCCGGAGAGGTTGGCAAAGACCTCCCAGGGCGTGCTCCATGTCCGGCAGCCGTCCTTGCTCAGCCGCACGGAGAGACGCTCCCGGAACTTTGGGGAGGCCGGGTTGGAGAAGAGCACCCATGTGCCCGAGGAGGAGAGGTAGCCCCGCGGCGCCGGGAAGCCGATCATGCTGGCCTGGAAGGGGGCGGGGCAAGGCAGGGTGTGGAGAATGAGGGGATGGAAATAAGCTGTAGTAATAAGCTCTTTATGTAAACTGTGTGTCACGCTATTTATACATGTTCCAATTGTACATTGAACCCAATTTTGCCTTTGAGCTGCTATGTTTGATTTTAATTCTGTTGAGTGCCACATATACATTTATTCACCGGTAATATATACCAATCCCCGAGGCCATTTAGTCTGGCACAAAAAGGGTTAATAAAAGCTTTCAATCTAACCTCTCAATTCAAATCCTTTCAAGCCAATATACAGCGAGAAACAGAGATAAAGACTTGCTTCATTGTTGCTAATTTTCGATAGTATAACCCATTTACAAGGCCATGAAACTCGGCATGGATCAGTACTATATACTCTAATGATAACATATGAAAGCTCGTAGGGATAAACTTTGTCTGTGATGTAAACACTCCGTAGCGTAGCGACCATAGCCTACATTCATATACCATATTGTCCTGGTCAGCGAATCACTGTGAGGCGGAGAGTCCTGATGTGAACTATTGCAGTCACGTTCTCTAGGCTTTATGCACCGCTGAGTTTTGAACAACCAGTCCAAATCTCAACTCAAAATCTACTTCCAATATAATTTTGCCTAAAGTCAGCTGCCAGTTCTAATATTGTGAGGGACATTCTTTCATATATATATGTGGCCTACTGCCTCAAAACTACCAATAAGTCTCAGAAAATAATTTTTACTTGCTCATATTCTGAAGAAAAAATTGATTTTGAATGGTTTATGACTCATTTACTGAAATGATGGGGAAACAACCTAAATAAATTATGTTCCAGAAATAAGAATATCTATGCAGAAAAATTTAACTCTTTTTTATGATTTGCTCCAATTGTATCTTGGCGCTTTCAATCTGGCAGGTCATCTGGCAGAGTACATGCCCTGGATGCATGTCATCCAGGGCATGTACTCCAATACCCGGAGTCGTGTACGGGTTAATGGTCAGTACAGTGAGGAATTCAATGTGGGTGTTGGCGTGCATCAGGGTTCTGTTCTCAGTCCGTTGCTCTTCATCCTGGTGCTGGAGACACTTTCCCATGAATTTCGCACTGGCGTGCCATGGGAGCTCCTCTATGCTGATGATCTGGTTGTCATTGCTGACTCACTGGAGGAGTGTGTCTCAAAGCTGAAGGCCTGGAAGACTGGCATGGAGGGCAAGGGTCTTCGTGTCAACATGAAGAAGACAAAGTTCCTGATCTCTGGTGTTGGCCTCGATGTTCTGAAGAACTCTGGCAAGTTCCCTTGTGCTGTTTGTCGCAGAGGTGTTGGCGTGAATTCTATCGAGTGCTCACAGTGCAGGCTCTGGGTCCACAAGAAGTGTAGCAGCATCACTGGTCCACTGACAGCTGACCCAGCCTATGTCTGCCCGAGATGTCGCGGTGTGGCACGCCCAATTGATGGCAGACCAGTGACCAAGGTGGATGTCGACGGCACCATGCTCGATGTTGGGGCCTCCTTCTGCTACCTGGGCGACATGCTGTGCGCCGGTGGGGGTTGTGATAGTGCCATTGCCGCCAGATGTTGTGTGGCCTGGGGAAAGTTCAGGAAACTTCTGCCCATTCTCACCACCCGGCACCTCTCACCTAAGGTGCGTGGCAAAGTGTACACAGCCTGTGTTCGGTCGGCTTTGCTCCACGGTAGCGAGACATGGGCACCGAATGCTTCCGACCTTCAACGGCTACGCAGAAATGACCGCTCCATGATTCGTTGGATCTGTGGCACCAAAGATCAAGATGAAACTCCCTCGGCTACACTTCTCCAGAAACTTGGTATTGATGACATC
Source organism: Arbacia lixula (assembly GCA_963669155.1). Taxonomy (NCBI): domain Eukaryota; kingdom Metazoa; phylum Echinodermata; class Echinoidea; order Arbacioida; family Arbaciidae; genus Arbacia; species Arbacia lixula. The sequence continues at coordinate 2,019,302 of OZ022597.1, forward strand.
ACTGCAGTCCTGCGCAGCCGGCGCCTCAGATGGTCTGGACATGTGCAGCGTGCCACGTCCTGCATTAACTCTGTCACAGACTTAGTAATTCCTGGCATCAGAGGGCGAGGAAGGCCGAGGAAGACATGGCTAGAATGTGTGAGGAAAGATGTGAGTGAATGTGGCCTGTCTGGCATTGACCCGCAAGACAGAGTCGCATGGAGAGCTGGTGTGCGACGTTGCCTGGTGTTGCCAACCCCATCGAATGGGACAAGTCCAGCACCCTAAAGACGAATTTGGATTTGATTGATTGATATTTATAATTTTAATTTCCTTTTTCTGCAAGCCATGCAGATCTTTGAAAAATGGAAGCTGACAGCTTACCTGACAGCCTCCGGCCTTGGAGGGGACGATGAAATTGTCGTCGGTGAGCTTGTAGCCAGGCTCAACGAGCTCCTTGGCTAGGCGCCCCGCCCCAAAGGTCTCCCCACCGTTGTCGCTGAAGGACAGGACCCGCGTCAGGTCTGCATGGAGTGTCCTGCCATTCAGACAAACCTGCCCGTTGTCCAGCTCCACTGCCTGCAGAAAATAATAATAATAATAATAATGATAATAATAATAATAATGATAATGATAATAATAATAATGATAATAATATTATTAATAATTATTAATAATAATAATAATAATAATAATAATAATAATAATAATAATAATAATAATTATAATAATAATAATAATGATGATAATAATAATAATAACAATAATAATAATAATAATACAAATAATAATGATACTAATAATAATAATAATGCGATTTGTATACCACCTAATATTAATTTATCCCTAGGCACTTTACACAAATCAAACAGCAAAAAAAAATCAAATGCTATCTTACATAGTGTTCTTATCTAGATACTTAATACAAAAGGCAAAGAAAATTAACGACAAAGCGTACAAAGATTCACTAAAAAAAAAGCTGAATAACATACGTGTAGTAATTAAAGGGCATATACTGTACTGGGAAAACAAAAAAAGCCTTTAAAAGGTGATCATGAGCAATCTTCTTGCCAATGGTCTTAAATTCATGTATTGTCCATTTTAGACACCTGCCCTCAAATGATCCAGATTTGGAGTAAATAGTGGTTAAATTACAAATCCTCAAGTTGTTCGGCCCAAACATTTTGAGGATTTGTGATTTAATTACTTATTTCTCCAAATCTGGATCATTTAAAGACAAATCACTCTCGTCAAGTTTCTAAAATGGACAATACATGAATTTAAGACCATTGGCAAGAAGATTGCTCATGATCACCTTTTGAAGGCCTTTTTTGTCTTCCCAGTACAGTATATGCCCTTTAAACAAATTTACTGGTTACTTAAATTACATGGTGAAAAGATGGGTTTTCAGTGCACTTTTGTATGATGCAAAGCCATGGATCGGATGTGATAAGGGAGTTTGTTCCATAGGGTGGGTGTAGTGGACGGCGTTTCATGAACGTTGTCAGCACTGACTAAATAGTCTTCAGTGAAATCCTCGGTTATGACTGTTACTATGGTAACTGTCAGAGAAAGACAGCTTGTCAGACGAAAAATGTTGATGAAACGCCCTCCTGACATTGAATGACCGGTTTTCATAATACTGTGTGTTGGTGAATCTAGGGATCTGAAGGAGATGTCCGTTTTGTAAGCAAAAAGCGCGGGTAGGAGAGTACATGTGTACAATTTCCGTGATATACTGGGTAGCAGCATCGTGAAGGGCTTTGAACGTGAGTCAAGGTATTTTTAATTGAAAGTGTCTGTCACTTAGTAATTAGGAGATGTAGGGAGGAAGTGAATTCTCCCTATCATCCGCTATCAGCAAAAGAGTACCGAAGTGAGGCGTTATATGAGCGTATTGTCAAGATAACTTGTTCTAAAGCAGCTCCATTACCTAAGGGTGTAGGGAGGAGGGGAGTGAATTCTCGCATTTGTTCGCTATCAGCAATAGAACATTGAAGTGTGGCGTTATACATGTATGAGCACATTGTCAAGATAACTTGTTCTAAGCCAGCTCCACTTCCTAAAGTGCAGTGTGAGGCAATTTTCAATATCGTTCACTATTAGCAATAGAGTACCAAAGTACCTGAGAGATAGGGTGTTGGACTTGCGTTCAATTTAGATCAATCAAAACAATCAAAAGACGGGACTAACATATTTATAGTACATGAAACCTTATATGGCTAAAAAATTCAGAGGCACAGCAACTATTATAAGAACCTGTGTTTTGGGGTTATAAACCGTTGAGTGCAAGCGGTTGCAAGCGGTTGAAATAACAATCAAACGTTACCAGGTCCACACACATTGATTGCATTCAGGTGTGAGGTTGATATGAGGGAGGTGTTTCCCCGGCTCAATCACTCAATGTGAATTGGGGACCGCATGATCGTTACCCAAATCGCTGGAAAAGGGGTCAATTTCAAGCAATGTCCGCAGACAAAATAATCCTCGAAATATAGAAAATAGGGGGGCACAGGTGTCCTCGAAAATAAAAGATAGGGGTACACAGGTGTCCTCAAATTGATAAATAGGGGTCATAAAAAGGGAAAAGAGAAGTATCCTTTTGTATTTTTTTGACGTAAAAAAGGGGGTAAAAATTCACAAAATGTCCTTGAAATTTACCGCAAAAGGGGATTATTTGCAGTTGTGGTAACAGTCATATGCGTCACCCTCTACGGGGGAGTGACCCCACTGGGGGTGTTTCACTAAGCTGTTTAGAAGCTATGAGTAACTTTACGCATGACTGGTGACCTGTTCTTGCGCTAAATCAGATTCTCATTGATTTGATTCCCATCAGCTAAAGTTGAAATCTGATCTTCGCAAATTAATATTGTTGTGGTAACAAGCATCTTCGAAATACAGAGTTTATAATTTGTTACAGTTGTAAATTTGATTAGGAGTGTTGGAAATTTACTCCTACTATGTTAAAAGAGAAACAAATTGAGGTATCTCCTTTAGCACAAGAACGAGTCCCCAGTCATGCTTTTAAGTTGTGCATAGCTTACACACAGCTTGGTGAAACCAGGGATGTGTTATGGAAGGATATGAAACAACTTTCTTTCTTTGAACCCATGCGTGGCACCGCCAAAAAAAATGTCTTCTCAGCATGTGCTTTTCAGGTGTTTTAATAATAATGAACAGGATTGCGTAGCAACGGTTTCTCAGATAGAACAAAAGAAATCGAGAGTCTTATTTCGCTTGTCCATTTCTGTTGGATTGCATCAATACTTTTGTCAGGAAAAGAGATATCAGCGAACAAAAAATAAACAGTTTTTTCTAATAAAATATCTCAGTTGCACACAAATGCACGCAAACTCTGTTAATGAAAATAAACAGCTTAAGATATAATTTTGATAATGATCGAATCCCACATTTGCAGAAATCTGCGGAAAGTGAAGAAATTTGTTAATTGTGTAAGTAAGAATATTATCTTATATCTCCGTTTGTGCATCATTCAACAATTATTTAGAAGAAAACCGTGTACAGGATCTTAAGTGGTGTTGCCCACATCTTTCTTGAAAATTGCACAAAAATGTGATAAGAAACATAGCTTCCAGAGACAAAACAGTGAATGAAAGATATTGCTTTCCAAGTTGACAGCAGCTAAATGTCGGTGCTGCGCATGGGACATCAAAGCATTGGAGTGATTGTGGAATGCTTTTGACATTCATTAGCACGCTTTAGTATCCATACAGATGTTTGAATAAATTATGCTCGAGTTGATTCTCCTTCCTAACACATCCCTGGTGAAACACCTCCCAGTTACCCAAGAAGAATTAATTCTTGATTTTCTCACCATTGCCTCATTGCCATGGATGGGTCTCCAAAAGGGATCTACTCCAAACGGAATTCTGCCTCCCAGGAACCACGTCTCTCCGTAGTCATCGCTGACTATCACGTTGGCATAGTTGGTCGTATTGTGAAAGTTATCCAAATAATCTGTTGAAAGAAGTGACCCCATTAATCAAATTTTTAATTAATCACTGATTGCCGAGTGATTGATTGGGTAATCTGTTTTGAAATGAACTCAAAATTAGTATTTTTTACTTCTACATTGACTCCACATTCTCATAAAATGTATTTTGTGTTCATGTTAATTTCCATATGTTATGTGTATATAACTGATATTTGGGTGTATGTAAATACTGTCATCATTTGCTATCTTTGCTCTTTCAATGAAGAATGAAATCCAAACTGTAACACTAATTTGATTCAATGTGGTACACAGTCAAATTTCAAGGCAATTGATAAGATATACATTTTGAATTTGATAAGTATTTGGAAAAGGTGTCAACTCCTTTCAAATAGGATACTAAAGTAGAGATCCTGTTTACAGGCCAGTCACAACTACAGTACCAGTACATTTACACTCAACTTCTCTTCTTAAAATTGGGCATATGAAAACCCCATTGCGATGAACAGATGAAAACAAAAACATCAACTTACGTAATAAAGGTCCAATTTCATCTTTGACAAAATAATTTCCTGGTACAATCAGTCTCCCTGAGGTGAGTTGAATTCCATGCCCTGGACCTGTAAATGAAGTCAATTGAAGTCAATTATGGAAATCATAATTTAGTGTCAGAATTCCTGCTCAGAGTGGTAAAATCAGACATATTCTTGGTGCCTAATAGACTGTGAGAGGCTCCATCAAGTCTGTACTCAAATAATCATGAGAAAGACAACTGAACAGTGGAAGCAAACAAAAAATATTCTACATAGTAGTCAAGCAAATCATTTCATGATAATGCATCACTACAATCTTTCAACTTGGGAAGAGGCAGAGATTCAATAATAGACATGCAGAGCTACCAACATTGAAATTCAACAATCAGGAAGAATTGGGAAAATTTCATCAAAAATCATGGAGATGTCAATCACATGTATATAACCTAATGACAATAATCTAATAATAATCAGAGTTTAGGTGATGTGATGAAATCCAATGCAGTAATATAGGTTCATTTTCAGGGAGTCTCTGGAGAAACCAGGGACACTTGGCAGCTCTGATGTATGCCTGTCATGCATGTATACAGCAATGTTATGGGCTAGGTAATTCCCAGGTCAATGTGAGGACTAAAGGGAAGTAGGTACATGTATGAGGGATCGGATGTTGGGGGTCATCGTATTTCCTTTAAGAAAGTTAGTATATCCAGAACTATCATAATGGGACAAACATTTGTTATTACAGATATGTGACCTACTTTTCTTCCACCTTTATGCAAATAATTTTGTTTCTCGAGGCTTTGAGGGGTTTATAACAGCCCCCCTCCCCCCCCCCCCCCCCCCTGTATTTCTAAAACTTCTTACCAGGTGCATATAATGCTGGTGGCGGCTTCATTTGACCCAATGTGGAGTCGGTGATCTCTTTGGCTATCGTCCACGTCTCTCCGTTATCAAAACTCTACAAGAGGCAAACAGTGATAGTAAGATAGTCAACATACATGAAGGTTTAGGGAAAAGACATTTAAATAAAAACAATTCTGATTTGTATGTCTCTAATCAATTTCTTTTAATCTCAATTGTTTTTTTTTTTGTTTAATTAATGGAATTTCATTATCGGACAAAAAAGATATCACTTTAACCTCTCATACTCGGTTCCTATCTCAAACTCATGCAAATTTAAAGTGATAGTCCACCCTGAAATAATATTGTTTTCAATAAAAGCATAAAATGCAAAAAACAGATAAGTAAAAGTTTGATGAAAATCCGTCAAAGGATAAGAAAGTTATCTTTTAAAATGTTGATTTTGTGACGTCATGTGCGAGGATAACCTGACAATGAATCCATTTGAGATGATATGGATAATATAACAGTCTGTTTTCATCTCCTACATTCTGAGTAATGTTTTTAAAAGAAAACATCTCATTATATTTACTGTAGAATTTCCACAACTTTATACTCCATGCCTGCTGAAAGAAGACACTTCCATTATTGAACACTACAAATGTCAGTTTATCTGCATTTGTGTGCAATTGAGCACAGTACACATGGCTAAAAGAGCAGTCCTTCTCAAACAAAGTACCTATATGTTCACCAAAAACATATCACATGGCTCAATCTAGACACAAGTGCTAAGTGAAGGAGCTAGTAGTCTCTTTTTACAGACACATATCTTTGAGAAAGTTCATCAATAGAATCTGAACTTGCAGACTAATTCTGCCCTACTCTGACAAAAGGAAGCAAGTGACAAATCACTCAAATCTGGGTTATTGGTATTCTTAGATTGTACCCAGCATTCCCTACATACAACCAAAATCTGGACAAGAAATATTCATCTTGCTGCGAGATATTCAATCTAACATGATGTGGTGTTGCACTGATGCCAATGCAAGTGACAGACACATTTTGCTCATTTACAGGAAAAGTCTATTTTGTTATTTCCTTCCTTTTTTTTTCAGAGTAGGGCAGAATTGTGGTCCTCCCTGGTGCCGGAATTGAGAGAGAGTGATGCATGAACATACGACTGTCCTTATCCCATTAGGAACCAACTACCACACACATGTGGTTTGAAGATATAATTAGTTTTTATATAATTTTTTTTAAATCACAAAAGAAGCATCAGATGAAAGAGCATAAATATCAGCATAAGATGAATCCTTCCTTGCTGATGTACCTGTACTGATTTGTTATTTGTTCAGATTTACAATGTACTTTTCAAAGTGAGAAAGAGTGAAATAATCACTATATCTACAAATCTGCAACAATTGAATGCACAAGAAAGGTTAACTTATACTCTTGCTCTTCAAATTGGCACCTCACAAGCCATCGGCTTTCTGGTGATGCCTTATATTCATTGTTCACGAAAGTTGTTTATTCTTGTTTGTTAAATGAATGAAGAATTTAATTGAATTGAAAAATAACTGCTCAAAATTATATTTGTTATAAAAAGAATGTTTTTACATTAAAATAATAAAGTTGCCAATTTGAAGGCCAAATAGTGCTCACTTTGACTCTTGAAAGGGCGTGGGTCACCCATGCATTATAGCAACCGTCAGCTCCACTTTCCTTCTGTGTAATGTGATCTTGGGCAGAGCTACCAACAATGAAATTCAACAATCAGGAAGATTTTGTGAAATTTCTTAGAAATCAGGGAGATATCCATCAAATGCATGTAAACGTAATGACAATCATCTATCAAAAATCTGGGAGATTGATTGATGTGATGCAATCCAATGCGGTGTTTTTGGTCTACTTTTTGGGGAGTCTCCAGCGAAATCGGGGAGACTTGGCAGCTCTGCTTGGAGTACTTACTCTTGTGATCATTAAGTGCTGGTCGTAGACGCCGTCGTGGACAAGCTTCCACTGATTGGTCCAGGAAGGTATGAGTATGAAAACGAGCAGAATCACATCTAAGACCTTGTCTACAATGGGCACAGGATTCATTGCTCTATGGTGGGGAGAAGGAAAAAGGGAGGAAAGGGAGAAATTATCTGGGCGCTGTTGCATAAAACTATTGTTGGTGGTAACTTTGCTATCAATTGAATCAAATGATGTGATGAAATCAAATGCAGTAATATTGGTCTATTTTCAGGGAGTCTCCTGCATCAAGTCTTCAGCATCAACTGTCAACAGCTTCAAGACAAAGCTAGACAAGTTTTGGGCCACACGGCACTACGTTCACGCATGGGAATAGTTACTGTTTGACTGCATAGGTACATCACTTCAGCACAGACACTTCAGCACAGACACATCCAAGTTAGGAAGACAACATACTAGATAGACCTGGAAACTCGACTGCAGAAACAACTGTATTTTTCCAGTATCGGTAGATCCGGTAATAAAGGTAATAAAGAAATCAGGGAGACTCGGCAGCTCTGTCATACCAACCTGAAACCATGCCTCCATGCTACTATCTGCAGTTCACCCCACTCCACCGTCCAGTCTTTTCTCTTGCCCCTCCGCAGGACAATGTGGATATTACCAATGTCGGCACTCGTGTCCTTCCTGGCCTCGCAGAAAGCCAGGAACATGTCTTTGTGGTACACCAGTGCTGGTATTCTGCATGAAGTAAGAGTGTGATGGAAAAATTTGTCCATTCAATTCAATTCAATTCAATTCAATTCAATTCAATTCAATTCAATTCAATTCAATAATGGTTTATTCAGTAAATATTTAAAAGTTACAAACATTAAAAGGAAAATACATGCAACTGCAGCCAAGAGGCTGAAATGTTGATGTTTACAAAAATAGTGATACAATACATTTAAATACAAAGTAAAGAGCTCATTCCTATATGATTAAAATATGAATATACAAGTTGTAAAGGTTTGGGTGTAAACAGTTAAAAGAGTACATTTCTAATATCCATAAAAATTATGATAACAAACAATGATAATGATGAGATATCTGCATATGAATATATAAAAATATCCATCATTTCTAACACTCATAAAAATGATAACAAACAATGATGATAATGATGATCAGATTATACTTATAATGTGCGATATTTGCACATGAATGTATTTTGTGAAAAAAGTTAAGTACTGATCTATACCACATGAATTCATCACTAGCAAGAGCCTGGTTGGTATTGGCATTAATAATGATATTGTACACATAACAGTAGTATAATGTAACATGACAATGCTAAATTTAGAACACATCAATAATTGAGCCATACTAAAAAATAATGATGAAAATGGTAAATGTTAAAAATGTACAGATATTAAAATTGCATGTACGTCCATCAACCGGAACAAATAAAAACACCCATGACATTCAGCCAGAGCTTTATCTTCTTCATCACAATGGCCATGCAATGAAAATAACTCCTGTCACCATCTCCATGGTAACCGCAACATCTCTCTGTCACTTCTAAATATACTGTCAAGGCATGCAGCAGAATCAAGGCATGAACAGACTGCACAAGGACATACAAAAATGACTGCAACAATTTGCATGTGTACAGGTAGAACAATTTAAAAACAATATGTGAACAAGCGATGGAAGTGCAAAAAGATGCTTCATTGACTATACCAAAGCTCGTGTCAACCATTCGAAAATGATTAATTGCTTATCAGAGATTGGAGGAGATGACAAGGATCTGCAGATAATAACTAAGATGTACTGGGGAAAGAATGCAGTTGTAAGGAGCACTTCTGTTGCAGTGCCCAGCAATTTGAGTCGTCTCTTTTGAAGTATTTGAGAGATTTGGTAGGTTAGACTTCGATTCATTTTATTACAGGCATCCCATGCCTTAGCTTTCCTGACATTTAAGTCCCTGGCAGATGTTGCTATTCAGGAACATACAAGTTACAGCACTTGTAAATACTGGAAATCCTCCACTCTCTCCAGGGGGGCATTTCATCAAAGGACTTGTCGGACGTTTTATCCGACAAACTGTTATAAGCTACTGAAATGCTTGCATCTTATTGGCCGAGAGCAAACTTGTCGGATAAAATATCCGACAAGTCCTTTGATGAAATGCCCCCCTGTCTTGTTCATCTCAGGACTTCAGGCTGCAGTCTTCATTTGTCAAATTAAACTGCAACAGCCCCCACCCCCTAACCCCTCCCCCCCCCTTTCTCAGCCCTATCCCTTCCCCCTTCCTCAGCCCCCCTCACCCTACAAACTCCAACTCCAATCCATGCTATATTATACCCCCTCCCCTCTTCGTACCAATTAGCTGACCCTCAGTCTAGACAAGAACTCCAATTCCTGCTATATATCATACCACACACCCCTCCCCGCCCCCTTTAAATGGCCTACCCCAATTCTAGAAAAGAACTCCATCATTCTGTGAGTGAGGTGGTGGTGCATGTTATATTCACCGAGATATCACACCTTCACAGCTGGGGTTAGCCCAGCAGACAGATCCATTACTCCTTCATAGTGCTGGGTTTAAAGGGAATGAACCCCTCACAAAAAGATGGGCTGATTCAGATTGATTTCAAACAGGAGAAAATAAGAAGGGTGTCTTCATTAAGACGATGTGGGCGAAATAGCAAGCTTGTTCTGATCGGGTTAGCTAGCCAGATCACGAACTAGCTAGCTATAATTTGCGTCTTCATTAGCCAGATCAGGCGAAATAGCTATTTGGTCAAGAAAATGGCGCAAGAAATCTTGGGCTAGATGGAGCTAGCTCGAGCTCGAGCTAGCTCGGAGCGTCTTCATTAGCCTGAAAATTTCTCGATCCCAGCATGCATCAGCACGCACGAGGCATTGTTTATGTAATAGGTTTGTATACGTGCGTGAATGCGAGCTCACAACCGAAGCCATGCGGTCGTGGCCTATTCCCGTCGCACACTGCTGGTACGTGCGAACAACGGGATAATTTATGCATCCCGAGTTTCGTGCTAATGAAGACGATTGCAACTTCAGGCTAGTTCCCCGGATCAGCAAACTAGCTCGCTATTTCATCTGATCGGGCTAATGAAGACGCACCTAAGGAGGCCGCTTACAATCAGACAAATTACAACCACTAGCCCTGTAAAATGCTTTACACTGGCAAAAATTTCCTGAGCCCCATACTACAGGTGGGGCCAAGAGGTGGGGGGGAAGGGGCCTTAGCCCCACCTACATGTATGGTACGGGGCTAAGTTTGGACCACTTTCTGTTCACATTGGTTTTCACCAAAGTGGGCAAGCTAGCCTCACCTACATGTATAGTCTGGGATTATTTGGCCCGGCAAAAAAGCAGAGCTAACACCGCAATTGCAGAGCTAAGAGCATCACAGTAAACAGAAAGGAAAAATAGAACGGAGCTAAGGAAATTATGCGGTGCTCATCTGACCAATCAGATAATGCCTGACGGGCGAGTGTCCTTGATGCGGAGTGGTAAAGAGCACATGTGCAAGACGTACACTCATAAATATTCATAAGCTGTCTAGAAAGGGAGAAAGTCTGGGGCTAACGATTTTGAGTGGGAACATCACGAATTTCCTTAGTCAGGTTTAAGAAATAGTTCGGGGCTAAGAAATGCCAGTGTGAAAAGCTTCAAAAAATGATGCGGAGTGGTAAAGAGCACATGTGCAAGACATAGTGAGAAAATCCGGGGCAAACGATTTCGAGTGGAGTGGATTTCCTAAGTCAGGTTTAAGAAATAGTTCGGGGCTAAGAAATGCCAGTGTAAAAAGCTTCAAAAATAGTCTGGGGCTAAGGATAATCCGGTGCTGAGAAAACCTAATGTAAAAAGGGTATTAGTGGCTGTAAGCCTTCATGCTGTGCATTATTCCATAGATGAGGACAATTTGTTTTTAACAAGGGGCACTCTTGTTAATTTCAGGGGCTCATGCACCCTGAGCCTGCATGTATTTTTGTTCTGTTCTATCATTCCCACTGGGCAGAATGCATGAATGAGGCAGTGCTATCTTATTATGTGAAATTAGCCATCTGGTCGGGATTACCTTGAGAAACATATTTGCCATTCTTTTATTTGCATTTCATGGATACGCTGTTCTCTCGATGCAAACTGATCACTTGCAAAAGGTATTGAAATTTGAAGGTTTCCAAACAAATCTTGAAGAAATTACAGACCCAACTACATGTGGATTTTCTTCATATTCCCGTGTTGTACCATTACAGACTGGGTACCACTCTCGCCAATCAAAAAAATGAAATAAGAATAAAATACTTAAAAGAACTTCCCTCGTAATTGTAGAACTAGACACTGAAAACATTTTGTGTTAATCTTCGTAAGTTCTTTACTCCTCTAGTAAATATGATACTTTTGATTTCATAACAAAGTAGAAAACATTAACATGATTTCGCATGAAATATTGTGTACATCCTACAAGCAGTGCATGTATGTACATACAGTACACTACACATACACGTACTTGAATGGACCCTAAAATGCAGACATTGCCAATTGCTCTTTTAAAATTGCACACTATGCAAATACTATAAATTACATGTGTGTACACTGTAAACGTTGCAAAGGTAAAGTCCAAGTTCACATTGTCTCCAACATTTACAGTACATGTACTTACATGTACATCATATGAGTAGTTTCTTTTCCACAGTGATCATCGTTCAACAGAAATGAGATCCTATTCTTGGCTACATGTGCAATGCATACTGTAATAGACTCAGTCACAATGGTGATTTAAAGGGTTACTAAATTAGACAAATAAGTTCCCAATAATCTATGTAAAATTATCCACCAAAAACGAATTTCACATTTGCTTGCCGCAATAAAGTCTCATTTTGACGAAAATTTGAAAAAACGCATGCCTCCAGTGACGTATGAGAAGTCAAAAATAACATAAATGCAAAAGGCGTAAATAAAATATTTTATTCACGCCATTCAAACAATACGTTACCAATGGGAACCCCAAAGCTTGTCAGAGGTTTGTCTGAGTAGCAACAACTAATAGATTCAAAGTGCATGCCATCCATTGAATCTGAATGACAAGATACAGGTGAATGCAATAATGCGTTAATACGCAGTTATGGGGAAAGTTGTGAATACAAGTCATGTAAATTACGAAAATTGTCTGTTGTTGACTTCCGTGCAATCTATGGCATTTTGACTTTTCATACGTCACTGGAGGCGTGCATTTTTTCAAATTTTCGTCAAAATGAGACTTTATTGCGGCAAACGAATGTGAAATTTGTTGTTAGTGGATAATTTTACATAGAATGGTGGGAACTTATTTTTCTAATTTAGTAACCCTTTAACTGATTATGTGTACTAAACTTGGACTTACTTTATTGGACGTCAAAAAAACAATAAAAAGCATTATTATTCATAAAATATAATTGATTTTATCATTGCAATCCATATATCAAGTTTGTCCACATCATAATGGAAACAAATAATTGAAGCAACCCCATGTTGTGATTATGTGATAAAAATCAATGATTTTGTGACAGCATCAGATGATTAATTTTGCCCCCCCCCCAAAAAAAAAAAAAAAAAAGATTGTCTATTGTACATTTAGTAAACGATCAAAGTGAAACCACGTTGTGCAAACGGCCCAATGTGTTTACATATCATAGCATTTATTTACACAGTAAAAAGCAGAAATGCAATCTACATGTAGTTCTGGACTACTCTGCTCACTGTACATTCAGCAGTCATATTTGCAGTTAACCATTGCTCAACAGATAAATCTTGCCCAGCTGGCCACAATCCTTACTACTGTACAGTATTTGCATATTTACACAGTAAGATTGCTGAGAATATAAATCATATCCAATTCTTGGCTACAATGCATATCTACATGTATGCTCACTGATCAATTGTCACAGCATAATTTTAAGAAAGAAATGGATCATGTTTTTGACAGCAATGTTTAATGTACATTAATGTTTGTTATAAAATATGTTTTACAATCTCTGCGATATAATTGGGTAATTATTTGTAACTACCATCTATTTTTTTTACTGGCAGTGTACAATATCAACACAATATCACGTCATATGTCAAGAATAAATATTATCGATACCGACATTGTTTACGCTCATGGCAGCCCCAACAAATCTTGAAAAGCTTGGATAAAGTTTGGACCATTCAGACACTGTCAGCAAATACAAATTCACCCATTTAAAGAGTTACTAAATTAGAACAATAAGTTCCCACTAATCTATGTAAAATTATCCACTAAAAACGAATTTCACATTCGTTTGCCGCAATTTAAGTCTCATTTTGACGAAAATTTGAAAAAACACACGCCTCCAGTAACATGAGAAGTCAAAATGCCATAAATGCTAACGGCGTAAATAAAATGTTTTATTCACGCCATTCAAACAATACGTTATCAATGGGAACCCCAAAGCTTGTCCGAGGTTTGTCTGCGTAGCAACAACTTAAAAATTCAAAGTGCATTCCATCCATTGAATCTGAATGACAAGATACAGGTGAATGCAATAACGCGTTACTACGCAGTTAGGGGGAAAGTTGTGAATACATTACGAAAATGGTCTATTGTTGACTTCCATACAATCTATGGAATTTTGATTTCTCATACGTCACTGGAGGCGTGCGTTTTTTCAAATTTTCGTCAGAATGAGACTTTATTGCGGCAAATGAATGTGAAATTCGTTTTTAGTGGATAATTTTACATAGATTAGTGGGAACTCATTTTTCTAATTTAGTAACCCTTTAACATGTGTTCATACTTTTAAAAAAGTCCAATAACAATCCACTTTATGAATGTTCTTTACATTCCTTTTGTGTCCCATTAAGACAGGGTAGCCCTTGTGTAGGTCAAAAAGAAGTTTTGTAAAAAAAAAAAAAAAAAAAAAAAAAAAAAAAAAACAGAAAATCGAAGAAGATACTGTGTGAGAACTTCCCTCCCAATAATAGAAAGTTCTGGAAAACTTTCTTTAAGATGGGTACATTTTGAGGTTTTGTGGCACATCAGTTTGACGAAAATCGGTCAAAGGAAAAGAAAGTCATTAGATTCTCAAATTTCAATTTTGTGATGTCACATGCAAGGTGCTCTCCCATATATTGTGTACAATACAACAATTTTTTTGTGTCATACAGGTTTGTGTGTAAAATCATATTTCTGAGGATGTATAAAATGAACAGATACAAGAATGCAATTTTTTTTTAGAGAAAATGCACATTTTCGAGAAAGAAAATTGTACACAACATGTAAGGGAGAGCACCAGCCACGTGACATCACAAACTTTACAACATCATAACTTTCTTATCCTTTGACAGATATTCATCACATCCTTCACAAATACGTTCCTTTCATGTGTTTGCATTTTATTGAAATATAAATAATTTCAGGGTCTGAGAGGGTGAACTATCCCTCTAATGATTTCAGACTGGGAAAGCAGCCTTTGGAAATAATAATTGTCCTGTTCCCAGGTGTCTTTTGTCACAACATTCCACTCATCCATTCAAAACAAAGTATCAAATTCCAATTCAAGTATGCAACTGCTTGTACCTACATGTATACATGTACATCCTCAAATGGTGCTCAGGGTGAGTTCACACGTAGTTTTGATAGCGTTCTAGAGTGCGTCACGGCACTCTCGGCCAGATTTAGATGTCAGTGTGCTGGTAGCTACTAGTTAATATTAGTTACATGTATTGGTCTGTACTTGCCGCTCGGATTTATGAGTTTTGAATAGCTTGGACAAGGGGTGGTGCTCCTAATTGTTATCCTAAATCCTCTCGTGCATAAATTCTAGAATTTACCAATTTTCCTACCTTGTCATTTGCATAGATGTCAAAAAAGTTGGGAGAGAACTAAAGAGTGGATTTAAGAGGACATTGTGGGGAGATTTATATATGTCCCCAAGCAAAATTTAGCCCCCATAGATTGTAAAAAAGCCCCTGCCAAAGTGCCCAGCATGGTAGAGTGTGCTTTTTTTTATGATATCTGGCTTAGATAGAAGCCCACGCAATTGTTTTTCCCCTTCGATATACAAATATATGCAATTCTTTGAACTACACTACAGCTCAAATGAATTGGCATGGGTAAAGGGAAAGCGAAGAAAGGCAAGGGGCCGCAGCTTTAAACCGCGGTATATTTTGTCCAGTTCAGCATGAAACATGATGCTTTTTAGGCTAATGCATCGTGCGCATGTATCATGCTGAACTGGACAAAATATATCACGGTTTAAAACTGCGGCCCCTTCCCTTTCTTCCCTTTCCCTTTACCCATGCCAATTCCTTTGAGCTGTTATGTATGTACAGTGTATGTGTAGGTTAGCAGCTGAATAAATATGCAGTACATGTACACGTAAATGTGCACTCTACATGAACGCATTGCACCTCGGTAGCTTGATCGGCGCTTAGCGCAACTTTCTGGGCAGTACATTAAATAATCACAAATAGTCGTATCAGGGTTCACACCACTGTGCAGAGTAATGTTATGATGTGAGCATATAGAGTACATGTATGAACCATGAGAGAAAGCTTTTTGACTTTTGAAAAGTGAAAATTTTGCCTTTAAAATTTGCCCAACTCATGCATGACTAATTGGATTAATGTGATTTTCACACATAAGTTAGTCAATAAGTTAACATTCCTGCCTAATTATTTTGCCCAAAACCTCTTCGATAAAAAGTTATGCTATTTTGCAGAAATAAAGAAATGAGAGCGAGTTAAACAAAAACTTTAACATTTTTGTAACAGACCAACACACCAACAGACCAACAGACTGACAGACCAACAAGAAAAGTGATCACTATGTAGGTCTCTGCCAAACTTTGTTCAGGCGCAACAAAAAACACACAAAAAAGAGGCCTTTTTTGGGAGGGGGGTTAAAGCACTCACCTTGATGCATTATACTGATTCATTCCAAACTTGAAGACAACTGCAAGAAAAAGACAAGTGAACATAATACATGTATTACTCTGCTACACTATCAATCAAAACAAAGTATCATATTGAAATTGAACTGAATAAGATCATTCATATTAACAATATCTTCCATTGTTCTGTGTAAGTTTAACTCATCCGTACCATACCAAGTGCTGTCATTTTGTACTGAGAATGTAGAATGTGGCATTAGCACATACAGAGTATGAATAGTCATGAATTGTATATGAAACTGAACTGAATCACATGTTCTTTCCTTTAAATATCCACCTTTTTTTCTTCCCAATTTCTTCTCAGCCTTCTAGAACTATCCACTGATTTTTCGTGGATGCAGCCAAAACCATTCTTTCTTGATCAAGGTGTTTTTCCCCTCCCGATTTATTAGTGTATCAATCTTTGATGAATGAAATATTCCAATATTCTACCATGTTCTGCTAGTTTTTGTACGTTCATCCCAACTGTCCTTTTTTTATTGCAGATTTGATCCCAGTGAATTCCCTTTTAAATGTAGACTTTGTTCACTCTGTTGCCTGTGCTCACTGTACATTCAAACCATGATTTCTTGTTCCCCATTTGATGTCTTCCTTATTTTCCTTTCAAAACTTCTGGTACAATTTCCTGATCTTATTTTTAATTTCCTCACCCATCTTCCTTCCTGCCTACATGTATACAGGGTATGTCAGAAAAAATGTTACACGTTCTTACATGCTCATATTAGAAATACACTGTACAAGAATAAATCATAATTCTTGTACCAGTCAGTGTCAAATAGAGCAAATCTTCCAGTCTTATTTGATACCACATGTGTGTGGAATCAGTAATGAATTCTTTGGATAGGAACAAAATAATGGGTCTGGGTGAAAACCAATTTGCACCAATTTCAAAAATGCCTGGCGTGATTTGGATTCCACTACACAATAAGCTTGGCACAAATGGGCTTTGACACTTTTTTAAACAATGGCTGTTGTGCACTCAACCATAACAACAACACTAAAACAAATTTTACCTTGTGAAGTTGTGACAAAGGAATAATTACTCTATCCATACATGCTACAAATTTTCTCTGAATCCTACATTTTCTTTAAAAAATACTTAACTTAAAGAGAAAAAATTTCTGACTCACCCTGTTGATAGATGTAAGGGCCAGGATAAAAGTCTAAATATGATGGCAATAAACCCTTAAAGATTGTCCGTCCCTTTTGCAAGCTTAAAATTTGAAATCGTCTATCACGATCGTAAATTGAAGAGAGTGTGATTCAAGACCATTTCTAAGAATATAGCATGTTGAAGCTTTCTGTATATGTAAAAAAATTTCAGCCGTTAAATTTCAAACCGACTTTTTTCGTACCACGAAAAAAGTATTAGTCTTTGTTACAGTATCTATGTGGTTATTATGCGTGTGTGAAATCCTAATTTTATTACTAACTACCAAACTTTGTAGATGATTCCTTCCACAGAACATTTTTTTTCATAATGCGTTTTATAATTTAATAAACAGATTAATCAATAAAGCAGATATTTCAACACAAACTGCTAAGAGCCTGAGGTAAAGACTATTAATCAGACGTTGTTTACGTGCATTATTTGATTTTTACACTACGTATCAGTTTCAAATTGTGAATATAGAGCTTGCTAACACTTCTCTATATGTGTTGCCAATGTTTCGATGGTTTTGTGGTGATCTGAAAAAGGGACTGGCTGTCTTTAAAGGGCATATACTGTACTGGGAAGGCAAAAAAGCCTTCAAAATGTAATAGTTAGCAATCCTTTTGCCAATGGTCCTAAATTCATGTATTGTCTATTTAAGAAGCTTGCTGAAAGTTATTTGCCCTCAAATGATCCACATATGGAGTAATCAATGATTAATGATTAAATTCTCAAAATGTTCGGGACGAACATTTTGAGGATTGGTGATTTAATCACTCAATACTCCAAATGTAGATCATTTGAGGGCAAATAACTTTCAGCAAGCTTTTACAATAGACAATACATGAATTTAGGACCATTGGAAAGAAGATTGCTAACTATTACATTTTGAAGGCTTTTTTTTTGCCTTCCCAGTACAGTATCGACTCCCTTCCTTATGTCTTTTTCAACCAGCGTGGCGAGCCGTGTACAAAACATGCACAGCTTGCAATGAATTGTAAGGTCAAGAAAGTAATGTGCACCAGGTACTATCCATTTATAGCGTCTCAGTTTTGTTATTGCTTTGAAAGCATCACACACTCTATAGTTGTGCACTGTATATTCAGCAATATCTGACATTCTACCCTTCTCCTACACCCATCAAACAATTCTCTAGTGACCACTCAGATTTCAGCGATATAGATTGATGTCAAGTTTTATCCCCCTTTCACTGTCCTTCCTAATTTCTACCAAAACATGCAACCAAAGTTTTATTCCTCTTTAAATTTCCTTTCTATATTCTATCCAAACCTCTTACAACACTTTCATTTGCCTTTCAATTCTTTCCTAGCATCCACTCCCACCTTCTGGCTCAGTTTGCTGTGACGTCATAGTAGCGAAGACGTTCTCCTGCTGGACGATCTCCTCTTTGATGACGACGTCCATGGGTCCCTGCATCTGCCGGACGAACACGACCACCGTCAGCACGCCGGCGATGATCAGAAAGAGCTGTGTGCTCACGCAGGCCCGTAGATCGCGGAGAACCGCCTTCCGTACCCCTAGCAACATCGCACGTAGCAACGCCCGCAGGCACCACATGTGCAGGCACGATTCTCTGGGAGAGCTCCCTCCTTACTAGATAGCGATTCTGGCAAAGTGTGTTTTCACTGCCTTGGTTTGTATGAAGGCTATAGAGCGTTCTAGTACCATACCTGGATCACACGTGCAGCCACAGTTCTATGCGGATGCTCCTGGCCAGTGGTAATCACTCTCTCCGTCGATAATTTTTCAATTACTCTTCCTGCGCTGTGAAGCTACACTTCTCGAGGAATTCCAATTCTTGAAGTGATGTGAGTCGAAGAACTTGGATAAAGCACACCTTGTGCGTCTAGTGATGATGGTGCAAACAAAATCATGTAACCATGGTTACATGTACAGTCAGGACACCACCTGTGAATAACAGTTATATAAAAGAAATGTCAGAAGGTTTAACAAGAGCCATTTTAATTTTAATGAACAGTGACGAGTAAACTCCTGAAGAATAGCTTAAATTACATTACGGGGCGGAGGAAGTTCAATCATATAAAAGCAGACCAATAGTAACCCAGACATACATGAAAAGAAGACTTCTAAAGACTGCGCCATATAATTTCAACAAACTTTTCACGCGCTGTGGCAATGACTCCACCTTTTGAATTGTGGGCGCTGTGCGTATTGTGAGTGGTTTATTTGATGGCGAAATTATTAGGTGTAGCTGCTACTACACGAATTCTGGGCTGTCTGTAGACCGAAAAAGCAGTCTCTGTAGGACATTGGATCCGCTGAGATTGCATCTGGCTCCTCTGAACGCCTTATCTAGAGACTGAACATTACACCTGTACACTGTATGGCGATCGATGCGGGTCGCCATTTTGAATATGAAAACGCTAATGCTAATGCATATATGAATAAATAATTTCACGCATGCGCACATTTTTTTCTCGCTCGTTTGCCGTGTGCCATTTTTTTCTCCGTCGAACCGACTGACGATTTAAATATTCATAGACAACAACTTGTCAAACAATCTGATTTTTTGGTCAACTTTATGTCAGACTCGAGTAGATCAAGAATGTCTGCGATAAACGTGTGATCGGCGGAAAGTTAGTCTTAAATTGTCACCTTCCGATTTTTTCGGGCGGATTTTAGTCCTAGAATTTATAAGTTTATAATATAAGCCTAGATCTAATTTTGATTGAAGTAGATTTGTTGCATCATAGCTTGAAAGATGTTAAAATTTTACTTTTTTAGACGAAGTAGCTATGATATTTATCTCAAAAACCGTTTTCCCATAGACTTTGCACTAATCGGGTAACTTTGGTGGAAACCTTGTATTTGCTTGTAGGTTGTGGAACCCACCCATTATTGGCATTGTGCATTCGGTGTGGATGTACCGTCTCTATTCGGGGGGTATGTCCAAAAATCTCATTTAAGAATGCCCCGACTGAGACGGTTATTCCTGTCCAGGGCTGTCTGAAGACTGAAGGTGGTCATCGAAGCATTTCAAAACCACTTTGAGCCAGCTCAGCTACACCTTTTTTCTGTCTGAATGTGGCTTATGTGGGCGTAGACAGAAATAACGGTCTCATTCGGGGCATTCTTTATTACTTTAATCAAAATGACATTTTTGGACATACCCCCCGAATAGCTGATTAGGGCGTTCAGAGGAGCCAGATGCAATCTCAGCGGATCCAACATCCTATAGAGACTGATTTTTCGGTCTAATCATGGGCCGGCTAAATTACTCCCATTCACAGCTGTAATATTTATGCCAAATCAAATGCAGCCAGTGCCGTGCAGTGGTTATTTAAGGTTGGTTAGACCGTACGAGCTGAAAGTGAAACGACATTGTCATAACGTTAGCGGGACTGTCCAATTCATTTGGACTATGAAAACAGATCAGAACAATATTCAGTTAATCTGATGTATCATTTAAGAAGTTTTACATACCTAGATCTACTGTCCGGCAAGGCAACGTAAATAAAGATAAATTGTTATCAGGAGCGCTCTGTTGAGTCCGTGTCACAAGTACAGTGGTCACATAAAGCATCAACATTTGCATTGCATATAGAGATCTAGGCAAGCTCGCTAGCGCTATAACTTATAAGTGCGAGCTCGCTTGTACAGTACAGTACAGTACAGCGAGATAGCAAATTTTGGACTAAAAACTGTCGATGAGGGCAGCACAATAGCCAGCGCAGTAGTTTGCGGCTGAAAGTTACTTACCGTATACTGTAGGTGTCAAAAATAACTGACACTCAACTGCTGAAATTGACACATCATAAAGTCAAGGGATGTCAGATTTTTAAAAGACCGGTTTTGTGACATTTTATTTCTTTTCTTTTTATACTCCTTGGAATATCTAATGAAATGTTCACAAATTTGGACTTCAGTTCAGAACACAATGACCACTGTATCTTAAGAATCCACAAGCAAAAATGCACTGCAGAAAAGAAATTGTGGGTTGGCATGTGTGACGGAAACGAACGGCACAAGATAGATCAATATGGAAAATGATAAGGAGGCCTTCGTTCAGCAGTGGAGAGAAATAGGCTAAATAGAAAATAGAAACGTGTGATGCACAATGACCATCGTTTTGTTCTAAAATTAATAAACATTTTTAGATCCAAATAGACCCGACAAATTTATACCTCTAAAAATACTCCCGATACGTAGATAGGACTCTTAATGATTACAATGAACTTCATTAGGATTTGACTTTAATAATTTGTTTTTTTTTCAATATATATATAGAACTAACTCTTTTTCCGTCGACTCTGCCCCCCACCCCCCTTCTCTCCCCCCCCCCCCCTCTCTTTCTCTCTCTCTCTCTCTCTCTCTCTCTCTCTCTCTCTCTCTCTCTCGAGTCCTTGATCCCCAGCTAACTGTCCCTCATATTGTTATCAAGGGTGATGATCCAGTCTCTCAACTCCCCCCTCTCCCTTTACATTACATACCCCATGCCACCCTTCTACAGTATACTCCATCTTTCTCTACATACATGTAGCTAGCATGCATTGTATTCCTCTATATACGTGTTAACATCAGATGGAGCAACATTTGTGTATTGAGCGTGTGAACAGGACCCCCCCCCCCTCCCTTCTATGCCCCCAACCAACATGACCAACGCCACATTCTCCAGTCCAGTCTCTAGCTCTCTCACTCTCTCTCTCTCTCTCTCTCTCTCTCTGTTTCTTTCTTTTTTCTCTCTCGATCTTCCCTCGATACTTTTTTGGCACAATGGTCAAAAATTGTGTCGCCATGCAATGTTCCTGCTCGCTTTTTAGGCGGTCTGTCGTAACTGACAGATCACCATTTTGTTATGTTTAATGTGAGGTTATCTGTTTGAAATCAGGGGCGGATGGGGGGGGGGGGGGATCGGCCCCGGCTGCCCCATTGCCTTTTTTAAGCTTTAATACAAAAACAATCCAACAAGAAGAAATATCATACTAATTCATAACAACCAAGGCAGACCAAAGCTAAATAAATTATGCAATAGTAACAACAGTAATAACAGACTGTATAGGCGCGGAACGTCATGAACCGAATTTACAGGTCTCCCCCCCCCCCTCCCCCCCCCCCCCCCCCCCCCGTTTCCCAGCTCTTGAACGGTTGGTTGGGATCCCTCACATTTGATTTGAGTACAGATTGATTTGAGAACAGATTGAAGCGTATTTTCTGGGGTCTGCCGACAGGCTGATATCCTATGTTCTTCCGATCAGCTTTAAACAATGCAGAACTGGTGGTTACACTCACTGGTGATCTCATTCAGAACAAACTTTTTTTTTTTAAAGCAAAATTGATTCAGCTTTAAAACTAACTCTGTTTTAATGAGCTTTTTTTTTTTTTTTTTTTTACATAAAACGGAACATACATTCTATACAAATAACCATTTTGTGACAAAATATACAATTTAGATCATTAATTGTGCCAATTTGAAGAGCTACAGGTGATATCAACCTTTTCAGCGCATTGCCAATTTGAAGATTTAGTGATAACATGACCCTTATTTTCATTTGAAAAATAATTACAGAGGTAATACGGTACATATTTAATGCCCCAAATGGATTCATATTGTGCAGAAATGTATGGTCTTTCTGTGATGCACCTTTTAGTATATGTATTTGTTAATACATATGTAGTTAAAGGGGAAGTTCACCATGAAATTATTTTGGTTTCAATAAAAAGAGACAAATGAAAGAAACATATGAGTGAAGGTTTGACGAAAATCGGTCAAAGGAAAAGAAAGTTATTTGATATTAAAGTTTTGATTTCGTGATGTCATGTGCGAGGTGCTCTCCCATATGTTGTGTACAAAATAAGTCGATAAATTGCTTCTTTTTTTTTTGACAACGGAATGATTTTTTTTTCGTACAGGTATGTGTGTAAAAACGTATTTCTGATACTAGTAATGTATCAAATGCACGAGTAAAAGGATACATATCTTTGTGAGAAAATGCACATTTTCGAAAAAAAATGTACACAACATATGAGAGAGCATCTCGCATGTGACGTCACAAAATCAAAACTTTAAAATCAAATAACTTTCTTTTCCTTTGACCGATTTTCGTCAAATCTTCACTCATATGTTTCTTTCATTTGCCTCTTTTTATTGAAACCAAAATAATTTCAGGGTGAACTTCCCCTTTAATATCAAAATTTATATCCTGCAGCCACATATTTGCACATGTAGTACATATACTAGGTCCCTAATAGGATGAGTAACATAAATGAAAATCTGCATTTGGCTCAAAGGTCAAGTTAGGTTAAGTGAGGAGGGAGCACTGTGTTATTTACACAACTAAAAATAAAACATTCAGAACTGCCAATAAACATTTTAATAAATACATGTAGAAAACTTTATTAAGATCGTAACATTCTGGCATACAATATGCTATCCTTTCAATGTACAACAAGTTTTGTTTATTCGTTATTGATATTTTCAGCAAGTTTAAATGTCATGAGAGTTGTGTGTTATCATAATTCATATCTCAACTCTATTCATGTTCATGAATCAAGTTTGAAATTGAGAAGGGAACAGAGAGAGTGATAAAATGGTTGAGTAATAGAGAAACAAAAAGAAAGAGGAATAGCAAGGAGAAGCGGGGATAGGCAAACAGTCATAGGCCGTGTTTATCAACTTTTCAGAAATTTAAACGCGTTTCCAAAGGCCTTTACGAACGCGTTTCCAAACGCGTTTCCAAACAAGTTTTACAGAACATGTTTTATCAACTCGATTGCCCAAGTCGAAAATCGGCCTTGTCATCGAAAACACGTGGTTTAAAGCCGTTTCAAAACAGCTTTGCGTTTATCTCGCTTCTTTAAACGCGTTTCTGGCTCAAACGCGTTTAGGATCGTACAAATTTGCGTGTTTCAAAACAGCTTTCAGAACCCCCTAATCAAAACACCTTTGCGTTTATCAACTCCCTGAAACGCATTTAAAAAAATTTAAATGCATTTGGAAACCTTAATTCTACCAAAAAAAGTTGATAAACACGCCCATAGTAATGCACAGAAATAAAGATAGGCAGAAACAGACAAAGTAATTGTGTAAAGTCACTCACTCTCTCACAGTACAACAATATGAATTCCATGAAAATTTACCAATGGATTACGCAGGGAACTGATTAACATTAGACAAAAGCCTACCTTTTCCATTGCAGACATGAAAATGTAATGCAATTATGTATTTTAAGAACATCACTGCTACAGAGATTCATGAATTGTATCAAAATTGACATGATAACACTTGTGTCAACTTCACTCTCAAGATACTTGCATAAAAATAAAGGACATACATCTACAAATTGCAAGATAATATATACATATATTATGATAGCCATGTTTTAAAAATGCCATAATTTATTTCAGCAATGAGGCTATGGACATGAAGAATGATTTCTTAAAACAATTTGATTCATTTTCCCCTTTGATCACCTCAAAAGCCTTACCAATTTCCATGTTTTAATTTCAAAAACACAGATTAGGAGTCCAAAACAAAATTCAAATGCAACAATGTTCATACCCTGTTAGTATTTTGCGCATCGAACAGCAATGGTACAGGAAGCAAAATACCTGAAGATGCAAACCAGTCACAGCGCAAGTCATTAACTAAATCTGAGGAGAATCCTTTACTGTGAAAGACATCTACAGTTTGCACATCTTTGAATATTAGCCCATAAACTCAATGTGTTTTTTTTTCTTTCCAAATTCATATCAAGACAGGGGAAATTAGGTCAAATTGGGCAGCACTTGATACCACTGGTGTGGTAACGTTTCAGTTCTTCAGGGATATTGTCTTCATCTGTCTCTCGCAGCATGGTAAAGGTTAAGGTCTTTGAGGATATTGTCCTTGTATGTTGCCAATGGTTTTGAAATTATTGAGACCTTTAGGGGTTCTGTCTTTCGACACTGCCTATCATATGATAATGCTTGGGGTCTTTGTGGATACTGTCTTCAAATACTGACAATGATGTGGTAACCCTTGAGGCCTTCGAGGGTACTGTCCTCATATGGTGATGGTGTGGTAACACTTATGGTCTTTGTGGATATGGTACTCTTATGCTGCCCATGGTACTGATAAACTTGAGGTCTTCGGGGATACTGTCCTCATCTGCTACCCATGGTATGGCAAACCATTGGGTCTTTGTGGATACTATCCTCCTACGCTGCCGGTGGTATTGTAACATCTCAAGTTCTTCAATGATACTTTCTTCACATGCTATCAATGGGATGGTAACACTCAAGTCCTAAGAGGATACTGTCTTCATATGATGCTGATGTCTTGTAGCGATAAGGTTCTTTGTGGATACTGTGCTCATATGCTGGCGATGGTATGGTACACCGAGATCTTTGAGGACACAATCCTCTTCTGCTGCCCAATTGCATGATAAGGCTCAAGTTCTCTGGGGAAATTGTCCTCATATGCCACAAATGGTGTAGCCAAGCGCAAGTTCTTCGGGGATACCATCTATAAATACTGCGGATGATATGGTAAACCACCCTTGGAGGTTTTGTGGACACTGTCCTCATATGCTGCCAATGGTATGGTAACGTTTGAGTTCTTCAGGAATATTGTCCTTGTAGAGCACAGGGTCTGCCCGAAACTCAACAGTCTTGAGCGGCATCATGCCGTACTCTCGCTGGAACTCAGTGATGCACTCAGACCTCTCCACCATGTGGTTGAGATCCGCAGAGATCATCTCAACGCTTGTACACTCTGGGCACTTAAACTTCTTCCTCGGTGTTACCTGACAAAGCAAGACACAAACAGCATATATGTTTATATGACCCATCCTCAATTCACTTAGGTAGTTTTCTTTTCATCAACAGCACATGTTAGCATTTTAAGTGTCAATATGACCTCCAAAAATGACATTTAATAAGACTGTTATCACATTGGTCTGCAGATATCATAGATTGTACAAAATCACAGACTTACATCATTGTAAGATTTGCCTAAGGGTTAGGAATAGATTTTGTAAAAGTTGCTGGGGGGTGTTTCACCAAGCTGTTCTTAAACTAAGAAAGACTTTACGCACGACTGGTGACCCTCTCTTCTGCTAAATGAGATACCCCAAACTGTTCCTGTTTTAACATATCAGTAGTTGAGTTAATTCCAACAATCCTATTCAAATTTGACGAATCATAAACTTTGTATTCAGACACTAGTTAACAACAAGAATTTTCATTTATCAATTCAGATCATCAGGTTTGAACTTTTACCTGATGGGAATCAAAACCATTAAGAATCTGATTTAGCATAAGAAAGGGTCACCAGTCGTGCGTAAAGTCATTCTTAGCTTAGGAACAGCTTGGTGAAACACCCCCCAGAACCAGTAAACATGGCAGAGTCTTTCAGGTGTTATTACAGGTCCCAGCATTATTTGATTTCAACAATGATATCAATAAGAGATGGTTCCTTCACACGATTCTGAAGTCAAAACAAGAAAAGGACCTATGGTGATGGCAGAAACTGATCTCTTGAGATTGGATAGGTGTCAAAAAGACTATCAAGCATGCAATGACAGGGGATAATAACACTGTAGAGCTCTTAGAGACGATACTATTTCATACTGCTAAAGTGGTTGATCTTTTGTCTCACGATAAGGCAAAATGGAAATTGCGACGTTTCGACCGCTACTGCTAGTCTTCGTCAAGTAGCGACGATTGCCCACATTGCCTCACGATGACTAGCAGCAGTTGAAACGTCACAATTTCCAGTTTGCCTTATCGTGAGACAAAAGATCAACTACTTTAGCGATGCTTCTACCACGATGATCAACATCTTCCGTACTATTATGTTCATTACAAGTCTCATAAACTTGACCACACCTATCACTCCCATACAATCAGCTGTTCAGATAATAGACAACATGCTTTGAATGAATTTCAAAAATCTTATAGGACATAATTACACCACATCCCTTTGGTTAATGCAGTTCCATGGCAAATGTTGACATCCTTACTGGATCAGGGTTTATAAAACCAGAAAATCTAACCATGAACAACAAGTTAAATTTTAAAATTTACATGAGCTTACCTTGATAGGGGATTTCCCTGTTATGTTAGCCATCAAGAAGTTCATAGCGATGTCCTCACAATTCATGTGTGTGTCCACCCAGGACTTCATGTGTGGAGACATCTTGTGTGTGTACGCATGGCTGAAGTACTGAGGACATAAGAAAAAATAAACAGGTGTAAATGGGCTGGAACAATGAACACCGTCTAGCCTAATGATCCCCCCTCAACTTTCGCATAATCATCAGGAAATGTGCAAAGACATGGCTGAGTGATTTCAGAGCATCTTATTTTTTTATTCGCAGTGTTGTGCAACTTTTGAGACCAATCCACAATCAGAAAAAATATTACAATACCATAACAGCTTTTGTGTTATTTTCTTCCAGATGCAATGGTATTTACAACACAAATCTGTTTTTCAGGTCTACAAAAATAGCATGCTACCTTTAACCCTATTCTGACAGGGCTTTTTCAGAGCTGGTTTTTACTGGGGATGAGGGGGGGGGGGGGGGGGGAGGGCATTTCGACCGCCCTCCTAATATCTTTAATCGATGCAAAATTTTGCAGGAAAATAAAGGAACATGGTAAGAGTGCGGCTGCATTTTTTTCCCAAGGAAAACAGAATTCAATTTTGAAGAAATTAAAATTCATGCAAATTTGATGAAAATTTGTCAAATATATTAATATTTCTAATTAACAAGATCACTTTAACTTCAAAATTACAAATCAATTCTGTATTTTATTGTTTTCTTAAATTTCTGATGTATTCTAATGGTGTTTTTCCATTTTTTTCTTAATATTTATGAATATTCTTTGCTTCAGATATGTATTTCGAAAAGTTTCAAGAACAATTTGTCTCAGCAAAAGGCCTAGAAAAGCACATGATGTGCAGCAGTTACAGATTAGTCATGGATTTTGTATAGGATTATTAGAGGAGGGGGGGGGGGGGATCAAAATGACCACCTTCCCCCCTCACCAGTCAGAATAGGGTTCTAACGCGTAAATTGCCATCGAGAATGTTACCTTGTGATAAAAGGCAGCACCCGTTAGCACCATTGAGATGTCGTTCATCCATTCGCTCTCGTACTTCCACTTCCCTTTGCCCTTCTCGTGATCGTCCCACAAGTGCAGGCGGCTCGGAAAGCCCACTAGGCGATCAGGAAACTCACGCCATACCTTCAAAGAAAGAGAGCAAAATCCTTCACGAAACCTGTTTGCTCAAAATCCCATGCTTGTTTGCATTGTGTTTTCTTTTGGGAAAGAATTGGAAGAGGTTTATAATGCCATGGGTGTAGAGGGGCTGTCCAATTTCGCAGTCTGAAGACTGAATAAATTGAGAGGAATATTACTATTATAGCCCTGGTCGCTACCGGTAGATAGAAAAATGGCTCATGCACACATGTTCCCCCACTGAACTCGCTAGGGAGTGTTCCTAGACCGTTGAACAATTGTGGATAAATTGTAGATAAATTATCTTGCTGAAGGACACAGGTTCCATGGGTGGGCTTGAACCTGGGAACTCAAGATCTTCAGTTACAGTTTAACAGTTTACAGCCACTATACCACAACACCCAAGACCTTTCAGAAATTTCACCAAAAATGTCACCAGTCTACCCCCATTCTTGGATTTGGATTTAATGTGAAAAAGGTCAATTTGGGGCAATTTTTCACAAAGTTCATTGACCTTTGACCTCAATCAGATTTGACCCCAAGTTTACACACTTCCTTAGTTTTATGCAATACACATATGTACCAAGTTTGAAGAAAATCTGGTTGACGGTTCTTTAGATATTGCCTAAACGGATTCGGGAAGGACGTACAGACGGACAACCGAAAACACAATGCATAAGGCATAAAAAAAATTTATGTAATTGTATTGTACACAGCATATGGGAGGGCACCTCGCATGTGAAGTCACAAAATTTAAATTTCAAAAGATCATAACTTTCTTATCCGTTGGCAAATTTTCATCAAACCTTCACTCATATGTTTCTTTCATTTTCCTGCTTTTGTTGGGGTGAACTATCTCTTTAATGTCCTCACCCCGTATCCAAATTCCAGCTCATCCGGTGTCAGCATGACGATGTCGTCGTCGATGGCGAGGATGCACTCCGTCTCAATCTCGTCATACGGGTAGAAGCGATTGCTCAGCTTGTTTCGAGTCTGGACAACCTTTAGCGGCTTGTTGATCTTGGGCCAGCGATCAGCTGAACATGGGAAACAGAATCAAACACTATTAACATTAAAGACAGCCCGTCCCTTTTTCAGATAATTTTTTTCGAAACATTGGCAAAACATATAGAGAAGTGTATTAAAAGCAAGCTGTATATTCATAATTTGAAACTGATACGTAGTGTAAAATTCAAATAACGCATGTAAACAACGTCTGATTAATAGTCTTTACCTCAGGCTCTAAGCAGTTTGTGTTGAAATATCTGCTTTATTGATTAATCTGTTTATTAAATTATAAAACGCATTATGAAAAAAAATTGTTGTATAGAAGGAATCATCTCCAAAGTTTGGTAATTACTCATAAAATTAGGATTTCACACATGCATAATAACCACATAGATACTGTAACAAAGACTAATACTTTTTTGTAGTAAAAAAAGTCGGTTTGAAATTTAACGGCTGAAATTTTTACATATACAGAAAGCTTCAACATGCTATATTCTTAGAAATGTTCTTGAATGACACTTTCTTCAATTTATAATAGTGATAGACGATTTCAAATTTTAAGCTTGCAAAAGGGATGGACAATCTTTAAAATAAGCCAGTTTGTAGTTGCAATCTGTGCATGAGCAGATTATTGCTGGAAGAAAATGACCTCAGGTCAATGGCACCTCACAGAGGTAAATGGAAATTGATAAAAGGTAGATAGTTCACCAGATTTCAACGTATTATCATGCAGATATGGCTACAGCTATTCAGCGCTGAGAAGGTAGCGAAAGAACAATCCACCAACTGCACCTGCTTCTATTGTTGTTCAAGGCACACTCTCAAATGTCTACATGTCCAGTACCCAACAGAGCTTCATGAACAAATCCCAGTCTGCAGTCTAGTAGTAATTATTCAGTGGTGTAACTATGAACTGTTCTATTGTTATTGCTGGAAGTGGTAATAAAAATGTAATAAATGTTATTATATTCCAAATACTAAGAATGCTGCTATATGATTGGTCAAGAGCTGATCACGTGATAAAGGGTAGTTTTGCTCATCTGATCATCTGAGAAGAAAAGTTTGTTACACTCTAGGTGATAGTATTTTTTGGTTTCGCTGATCCCTTCACTCCTCACAGTCCTAACGTGATCAATATTTTGAGTTCACGCGAAATAAAAGTGCGTTACACTCGGACTATCAACTGACAGTAGCTCCTCCTGATGCGTCATAACGCGCGTCCTAGTAACGCGCGTCCTAGTAACGCGCGTCTTAACGTGTGTTCCCCATGGCACCGGCTCGGGGTTAGGTAGAGAAGTGAACATTACTTTAGTACGTCAAATTGTCATTTTTGGTGTAGATAGTTGGTTTCAGATGTGGAATATAAAGCAAATAATGAACTTTCGGTTTCAGGTAATGAGACGAACTTATCACTTCCTCGGCGATCTGAATGTATACGTTATCTTTCCTCAGCTGCGCTTCGGAAAGATAGCTAAATCCAGATCGCCTCGGAAGTGTGATAGTTCGTCCCATCACCCTCAACAATGTTGATTATTTGCTTATCATTGATCTACTGTCATCATTCTTGCTATCA